>CM034538.1:32810012-32838201 GCA_020002185.1 Paraescarpia echinospica | reverse complement strand
CAATCCCAGGCGCACCCCCAACAAATCAACCACCCTACATGCAGTCCTGACCCGGGAAATAAACTGGCAGTCCATTCACAATGTAAACTAATCCATTCTTTTTATTTGCATTATTTTGTGTACATTTGCAAGTAGAACGAAATTCCCTCACAATTCCCTGCGCGGCAGTGTATGCACATGCAATCGGTGTAGAGTAAATTTGCGAACAAGTAAAATTAATGGCGCATAGCTTGACGACCAGTGGCGACGCTCGGCGGGAAACAGCGCGTATCCACGGAAGTGACGTAACTGACTACATGTGCTGTTTCCGCACACTTCTACCAGCGCTGTTGGGGTAAGACCACATTAAGGATTCGTCCGCCATTACCCTCCGAGAGAGTTCCCAATAGAATTGGCATTATGCAGGTTGTGTGAATTTCTGAGAGTACTTGTATACTGTTGATTGAGTAGAAATTATGCTTTTCTGCAGCGTGGTACCAGAGCTGTCAAATTATGACAGTTGTCAAATTGTGCTTTTCTGCGTATAGACACAGGTGTCATTTGGCTGTATGATGTCATTAAGGCAAATCACTGTCTGGTTCTAGCAGAAATGAAGGGGTGTCAGGTTTGAAAGTGGTTTATGGAAAATTGAGGTATGAGAATTTTACGAATTTTGCACAGCATGTGTATGAATAGAGGGTAAATATGGTGTAGAAATTTAAAGAAAACTGTTGGGTAAAATTTACAGGAAATGAAGGAAACGTTATAATGGCCGCCTATGGGGAAATCTAATGTGGTCTCACCCCTGTTCGCACACGTATTTCTGGATTAACCCGGAATACGACTACACGGCGAAGCGGGCAGCAAAGGAACGCATTCAACGGTCTTGGAACGACATCACACTATTATCGTTGAGGTGAGTTGATCCGGTTTTCGGGTTGTGTAATTGATATAATGTTATAGTGTGATTCGTGTATAGGCCTATCGGCGAGACTTGGTCTAGTCAAGACATTAAGCCTTCTAGCATAAACATTAGGACTAACTCAAAGCCAAGGAAAAAAGTCAAATAAGGAAAAAAGGGTATCCTGCCTAAATAAATTATATGTATCATATTCCTGTCGTATAACATATATTTTCTATATAGTACCAGCAAACTATTATACACCTCATCCATTTTTTAAACCAATAAGGATAAATGTGTAGGCCTACCAAAGAACTGACATGATATGATGTGTGAACTAAATAGGTGCAAGCAATGGCGTCGGAACGAAATTAATATTGAGAGAGCTGGGCTTCAGTACAGCATTCCGCTAACGCTGTCGGTTCGGTCACACATGACAAACACGGGGGTGGAGGTGGGGTGCTATTTCAGATTTTTCGCGATGACGCTCTAAAGTTTGGTCTTGCCTGTCACTCAACGCTGTCGAACTTGGCACCAGGGTGGGGAGTGCTGTTGAACATTTTTCAGGATTATTACGTTCTCAATTTTGTCACGAAAAAACATGGATGTTGTTTAACATTTTAACGAAAACAATTACGATGTTTTATTGGAATTATTCAATTTTTTTCAAATTTGACTTCGATATAATAACTGAAATGGTTATCTCCCACATTGTAAAAAAGAAATATGCCCCTCTCTCCCAACATTGGGTGTCGCAAACACGGTTCCGACGCCTGTGTGTATAAGGGTTCAAATAATCCTACACGTATGCTTACATGAGGAAGTTTCGATATAAACAAACTTTGACCAGCCGCGGATCCAGGGGCATGAGATGCACGACACCAGATTGTACATTGGATGTTCTCCGGGCCTATTGAGAAGCAACAATCGTATGAAGGACATCTTTATTGATATCAGACAACTTGCAGAGGCGGAGTAGGCCCACAGATACAGCCAACATTGCTGACGCTGTGCTGTCTATCCAAATTCGATGTGGGAGGCATATTATAGACCGCGAAATTCCGTCCCCATCAGACGTACGCCTTCCTTGTTTCTCGTTAGAAACGCAACTAATCTCAGTTGGTGGCACGAAGTCCTATAGGTACTAGGCCCTATTATTTGTAACTGATTTTAAAGAAAGTACAACAAGAACAATATTGACTTACACTTCCTATCATATATGCCACTTCGATATTTGATGTTATCCAAAAAGGAGACTGTAAAATTACTGGTCGCCATGTCCGGTCAGCCGATTAATAAACGTACGGCACGCGGGTATAATGTTCGTCTTTTGTGTGTATAATTTCCGTCTTAAAATTACATATTATTTGACAACAAGTTTATATATATATATATATATATACAGGTTGTATATATATATATATATATATAATGCTATCACCACAGTATCGCAATAGTACCACTATACCCACACTGTACCTGTGAAAAAAATACATATGCAGTTGAGGAAAGTGATATTTCAGAATACAACTTTAAAGGTCCTCAACCAATTCGTTTGCCCATCGCCAATCCGGTTCTTTTAGGTCCAGATGTGTAATGTGTGAATAGTTTAACTAGTGTGCACAGTCAGTTTAATAAAAAATGCATACTTGTTTTTTTAATCGTCAAAAAAAAGATTTGTCGTTACACCGGGTATAATTGCGCTGTCGACCTCCTGCGCCATTTCGGTCACGTGCTTTACGCGAGCTCGACATCCCACGTATTCGAAAACAATAACAACATACACGTGCTTTGGTGTATCAAGATGAAGATTCCAAAATGGTTGTACGAAGGTACGTATACTACACTATCGCATTTAGCAACAAGAACGCGTAGCCGCGTAATAATTCAACGAGAATTTCAACTTGCGAACGTCAACACTCGACTCAAGACAGTCTAAGACTAAGACTGTCTAAGCCAGTCACCACTGACACCAGCCCAGTCCATGACCATATTATCAGCCAGAGATTCAGTCAGAGGCTGTGACACCAAGCATAAAATTTGATATGCATTGTAATTTGTATTTGGTTACGTATGATCTTGGTAATAAACTATATTATTGCGACAATTATACATGTAGAGAATAGATGACGTGAGGCTGCGAAATGACAAATAACATTGGTTTGGCAATAGGCCCCTGTTGATCGTGCAAGTAACTTAGTCAGGAAGCATCCGTAATATCGTGCAACAGAACGTCAAACACGGGAGTATTATATTGGTGATCATAATTATTAAAACAGTGTTTTGTGACGCACATTTTGATACTATTACTGCAGAATGTTGTTGATTTGCATTGTAGTTTATGCAAAATAATTGAGATTTGTTATATTGACGACCATGATGATTTTATTAAATATAAAAATGTAAACGTGTAAATACATAAAATATAAATACAGTTAAAGTACACCACATATAAGGATTAAACAAGATAATGCTCGCACTTGTTTCCGTTGTGGTCCTTGGTGCCTGGCTATAGTTTATGTAATTGGTATCCTGTGATACCTTTCAACTGACATATTCTTGTGTATTTACCAATATGTGTATATATTCTCACCACAGCAACATATGAATGCATAATACATAACTTGAATTATGATGTCGCTAGAGGCCACACTGCAACCCAAGAATGGGAATGAGAGGAGACAGAAGAGGAGCTAAGGCGGTCACCTGGGTCAAGTAGACACAGGGAGGATACATAGTCTGCGGGAGGCCCACATTTGATCAATCCAGGTAATTTCAAATTTATAACAATCAACCACATATGAGTTATCAACAAATTTTAAAATTGCACATTTACATATATATATTTGTTTTCATACACATTTTAATAATAACATCTTGGACATGGAAAACAGTTGACTTCTGCACTTATATTATACCCACAGACATATTAATACTCCTTTAAAAGTATTTAGCATATGGCGATGACTCAGAAATAAGTTTATAAAATAAATTGTTCATTTTTGAAGAAGGTAAACATACATGTTATGAACCTTTGAATACTTGGCGAGGAAAATATACTGTTAGCATCACAATAACACCTCATTTTGTAATTTCCAACATTCACCTTGACCATTCAACTTCAGGCAGAACCTTAAAATGTCAAACATGAATATGTGTAGTAGTTACTCATGGCAGACACTGACATGCATTTGTATACTAAAAACAAAACAAAAAATATAAATGTTCTTTACTGATTAGCAGAATTCAAATCAGTCTATAATATTGACTAAGGCATCACTGTAATGAAACTGAAAAATGTTTAATTCATTTAATGACAATGAACACCTTATAAAGAAAAAATAGTTAAAAATTGTTTACCGTTTTGAAAAAGAGCACATTCTACTAATGTCTGCATGCTGTATCAACCCTCTCCCTCCTCCAGAACAACCCTGGTAAACACTGACTGTTCCTAAGATACCAACATGTATAGATGCAGCTGTAGTAGCACATTTCTTGCTGCCGTTTTTCTTGTGAAATGCTGCAGGTCATACATGAAACATTATTTTACATTTACTGATTATGAGAATGAACATTCCATAATTATTTACTACCAACACTACAATAATACCTGTTTTTGTTTACTGAATATATGCTTTTCTTTACAGGAGATTGGACTAGTGTGCTTAGTATCACTAGTTCTCCAAGTTAATATGGCATACTGGGCAGCTGTATTTGTCCAGGATCTCGGACAAGATTCTACAGCCATGCAGCATGCTGCATATTAATGGTTTGTCATGTGAATGTCCACCGACTGATCCCAATTGTGTCGTGTGTTGCATCTGTGACAGATTCCCCAGTGCCGATGGGGTGTACACTGGCTTCCAGGTCAGTCAGTTAGCTTAACTGACTAAAAACCAATGTAGAGAGCAGGTTGCTCAAAATACGAATATGGTGACGCCTGACTAGCTTGTGAGACAGGTTCAGTGTCGAGCATTCTTCGGTGAACTACATCGGTTTGGATATCGATGACATCACTGTATGTGTTCGCTGTCTTCGATGGTACTGCATACCAGCCTCCAGACATTTTGCTGTACATCCGCATCTACCTATACCGGAGACAAAGTGACAATTAGCATGGCTTTGACATGTATTATATTTTATATGTAATGACACATTTATCAAAAGTCAATAATACACGGTATTTGTATTCAATTCAACTTTAACTTTTAGCAGTGTCTATGACAAAATACATCTATTATCCAGCATTGTTACAGTGGTAGGGTTTCATTGTCTTTGTGTTGCTGATAGTCAGTGGCAGCCAGCTGAGTTCTTGCAATGTACACCAGGTACTTGTTATGTACAACACAAGTTTGTGATGAAGTAATGGTATTGAAAGCCTTTTCACATTTTGCAACAACAATCTATTGATACACTGACAGGAGCATTTTCTTGTTTAAGTTCTCTATGTATCATGAGTATTATACTGTTCATGCCACGTTTCATATTTCTAAATAATTCTTTTTTATCACTGTTTTATATTTTCACAAATAATTTACATTACATTTTCACTTCGCATGATGATTATACACCTATACTGATATGGTGTAGTATCCAGTCCTCGGGATTGCTCAAAGCGCTTTAAATTTTACTCCCTGGCAGATCTGTTAATTCAAACACCATCTCGACTTATGTGGGAAGCATTCAGCCACACTGAAATTAATATGCGAAGACTATTTGTACAAAAATATTGCGGTCTGTAGCCGGTACTCTTCATACAACTGAGTAAACCTGAGCAATGTAGCATGTAGTGATTGTACATGTAATTCTCAGTCACATGGCGATGACCCTGACTAGTCTAGTCACTATTATTTGCGAGTTGTAAACATATACCAAGCATTGCATAAACTACAAAATTTTCGAATTTTCTAATCATTAATGTTTTTTAACAAAGAACCATAAATTATGATTCTTTGTTAAAAAAACAATTATGATTCATAATAGTTATTTTTATTTGATATGTACATATTACATTTGTTCAACTAAACATCTTCCTAAGTAATTTGTTCTCATTGGTTTACATTTTATGGGCATGCGATATTAAAAATTGTTGTTAATACACATATTTGTTTAGGCACTAATTTTGTGAGTTGTAAACATACAAAGCATGTATAAACTACAACTAGCATTTGGCATCATGTGTACTAGTGTTGTTTTTTTGTAACAAAGAATCTTGATAAAAGTATATGTTTGTTTTTTATATGTACCTGACATTTTTTCAACCTCTTCCTAATTTTTGTTTTTATTGTTGTTTTGCATTTTATGTGCATGTGATATTAAAAAGTATTGCATTATACACATCAAGTGCAGTGATTGTACCTGTAGTTGTATTGTACTTTTCATTATTTTGTAGTCAATCTCATCAAATAGTTTCAATAAAATGTTTTTACTTTACATTGTCTTTACTTTAATTCACATGCATTTCTAACAACAATATGCAATTTAACAAGGACACCACATTACTGCAAAATCCCCATGCAGACAAACAAAACATACAGGGGTGGATCCAGAAATCGAGTGTGGGAGGCACAAAAACCTCCACTGGCGGCCAAACCAAATCGTGTAGTCTAAATTTTGTCACTACCACGCTGCCATAACATCACCCGCTCCATTGGAATGGTGATATTGGAAGACGCCACAACTTCAGCTTATTATTATCACCTAAACTGGGGCACATTTCAAACGGTCTGGGAGGACACAGTCGCGTGGGCCCATTATAAAAGATTTGCAGACACGCCAAATTCTTAAGGTCTAGAGGGGCACCTGCCCCCAGGCCCGCCTGGATCCGTCTATGACATACTTGTTTATTGCTTGTATTTATAATTTTGATAACAGGTTTGGTGACAGAGTAACCACATTTGACAACACTGAAGGTGAAGAGCTTTGAAGCATACACCTGCATGTGGTGTTGACACATCTCGAGTTCTGAAAATATAGTACATGTATTAATAGTCAGCACTGATTGTTTCTAACAATAATCATTTTAATGTACTTGCAAAAGTTGCAATGCAATGAATGACAACCTGCAAAATGCAACCAATGCCAACGGTCAAAAGCTATCTATATAATATATACATGTTATGGGAATTAATGTCCATGGTATTGAGGGGCGCTGGTTTCCTGAACATAACAAAAACTCACTGAATGGACAATAAAAAAACTTCGTGAAACTACTGGAATATTCTTTTCCTTGTAAATAATTAAATACCAAGACTACATACAATTGAATTCAAATTAAATGTTTTAATGTCCTATAATAGTATTTTTTTATATAAAAGTAATAAATTTATTAAATTACTATTACATTACTGTTGTTAGTAAATTATGTACATATTGGTTCAATAATTATAATCGTTACGGATCATTTATAATGCATTTACACTATTACTATTTTCCCAAGCCTACTTAGGCTACTACCATATACGACATAGACATAATATAGTCACTATCATTGACATAAGTATATGCCATGGGCATAGCGTCGTACTGTTAGCTGATATTAGTCTATAGTAAACAGGGCCCAGCCAGGCCGCCCATACCGCCATTGCCAATGACTAAAAGGAAAACAATCAAATAAATTTAGTACAAGTAACATTAATGTATATACTCATACGTCTAAATATACGTGATTATAGCTGAATAAATCGAAATTACTAACCTGTCTGGAAGAACCTTTGCGAACGCTGCATCTCGTCTGTTGATATTGTGACTGACACCACGACACGGGCAACGGCCCACGGCCACAGTCCACTGGCACTGCCAACTCCTTCTGTTTGCTTTGTTTCTTCCATAGTCGTTCCCAAATAGAAATACACCTTTAATGCGTGGGTACTGTTTTTGTCTGTCTAATTTTTCCCATTCTGTTGTGTCGGTGTATGTTCGTGGACATTCACTCATTGCCTAAACTCGGAATTCCATAACATCAGGGGTGAGACCACATTAGATTTCACCATAGGCGGCCATTATAACGTTTCCTTCATTTCCTGTAAATTTTACCCAACAGTTTTCTTTAAATTTCTACACCATATTTACCCTCTATTCATACACATGCTGTGCAAAATTCGTAAAATTCTCATACCTCAATTTTCCATAAACCACTTTCAAACCTGACACCCCTTCATTTCTGCTAGAACCAGACAGTGATTTGCCCTAATGACATCATATAGCCAAATGACACCTGTGTCTACACGCAGAAAAGCACAATTTGACAACTGTCATAATTTGACAGCTCTGGTACCACGCTGCAGAAAAACGTAATTTCTACTCAATCAACACTATACAAGTACTCTCAGAAATTCACACAACCTGCATAATGCCATTTCTATTGGGAACTCTCTCGGAGGGTAATGGCGGACGAATCCTTAATGTGGTCTTACCCCATCAACAGCGCCAAAGGGTAAGGGACAAAGGTCAATATCGCCCATAATTCGCGATCACGAGAAGACAAGAACGCGATTCCACGCCGAGTTCAATGTCCATACTCAGCTAAAATCGAAGCAAAAACCGGATCCGGTTTTTATAAAAACGAACTAATACGTATGCATAAACGAACTAGGATATCATTGGGGAGTACTTGATTCCTCAAGTTGAGATTACTACGCGTGCCGCTGATTCATCCAGCAGACATCACGTGCGACCGCGTCAACGTGATCACTTGCAAGCGCAAGCTTGACTGCGCACAGGTATGCCTGCTTCGGCCAATCCCACTGGATGGAATCATAGTCAATGAATAATCACGTGCATCATAACTTGACCTGGATGACGTGCGACATCTGCAGCCATGCTTTGGTGAACAGTAAGCCCTCCAACAATGGGTAGCATGCCAGTAGATATAATAACGGTCGTCATTTTAGAGTTGTCACAGTGAACAGCATTATTTTATTTAAATATATGGTACATCTTAGCAATCTGGTTTGCTGTTGTATTTAACGTATGCAACTACATTCCTCCCCCAGGGGTTTCCACATCAATTAGATTGATTTACGATAAATCCGTTGGGAACGCACACATCTTCTTAGCGCAATTTACGACACCTTAAAAATACAGCACTTCTAGGCCATCACGCAAAACGCGACATGCGTAGGTGTTTCAGTTTTGTTATTCTAAATATATCAAATGTACAACTACAGAGCAACAATATGTCTACTTGCGGACACAAAAACAATATTGTTCGAACATTTTCTATTTCAATGTCATTTTGTAAATGTACTTATTTACTTGCTGACATAGTCTACCCCGAATCCCAGTATGGCTTCGGAGCATCCTCGGGATCTCCTGAAAGGACCGAGTCCCCAATACAGAGGTCCTCTCACGCGCCAAGTTTGTGAGCCTGGTGACTCTGCTCAGACAACGCCGCCTCCGCTGGCTCGGCCACGTGCATCGGATCGAAGATGGGAGACTTCCAAAAGACATTCTTTACGGAGAGCTGGCCACTGGAAAGAGAACTGCTGGACGTCCCCATCTGCGCTTCAAGGATGTATGCAAGCGAGACTTGTAGGCAATAGACATGGATGTTGACAGCTGGGAGGAGCTTGCTGGAGACCGATCCACATGGAAGCAGGAACTACACAGGGGTCTCAAAAGAGGAGTGGAGAGCCTTCGCAGGCTAGAAGAAGAAAAACGTAAACGCAGAAAAAAACACCCAGTCTGAGAACAGAGCCGAGAGCGCCTTCAAGTGCAACAAATGCAATAAAGAATGCCACTTAAGAATCGGCCTTTACAGCCACAATAGACGCAAACTCAGCCAACAACTGATCATCGACATCAGGGCGCAGATCCATAGTCTTACGAGACTGCACCTATTACTACTACTTATATACAGACCCACTACATCAATAATAGTTTACCATAGCAGCGATTCATCGTTTTGATAATCAACTCTCTCCAAGATTACACAATGTCGGCGTGCACCTTAACAATATGATTTGGGAATGTTTTTCCTAGGTATTACATAGTCCATAATGCTGTCACAATAGCATCGCAATAGTAACACTATACCCATGCTTGTGTCACGCTTAGATATGTTGCCTGGTCTAGATGATGCAACTGCATCGGCTATCAGATATACCTTCTATAATCTAAAATTTGTATCATACATTATTTGAAAGAGAAAATGTATCTAAAGAGAGAGTGAAATTTAGATTCTGAACGTCCTCGATTTGACTGATGTTATCCAAAAGCGTGCTTTGCAGGTTCTTCGTAATGCGTTGGTAGTAAATATGAGTGGTTTGATTCAAAGTGAAGGACGGTAGGGGCAGTTTTATTCGTTACTTTTGTGTCGTATCTATCTGACCACCTCTGGGAGACACCCACAAGTCCCACAAATTCACCTCTTACATAACAATATCACACACACACGCGCGCGCACGCGCACACACACGTTCATTCTTATTTGGCCACCTGTACTCGGTACATGGAAGTAAGCCGATTAAATCATAAAAACTACCGGTAACCGCATCTAATCGGCTGCTGGCTGTGGGATATATCGCGAACCAGTTCATGTAATTAGAATTTATGATACTTCCAAATTGGCGGTCATCACAAGCAGCATAAACATGGGCGTATTTTGCAGTGGCCCATCCTTCCACAATTTCAAAACACCTTATATATAACTTGTTGCCTCACTATATTTCGTGTATATTATAAAACTCCTAAATGACTACGCTTGGTCCAACCTATTGCCCCCCCCCAGATCCTAGACACTCCATTGACACAAAGGCATGACTGTGCTTCTTATTGTGTTTTCCTTGATCAATGTGTTAACCCATATTTCTAAATATATAAGCTTGGTGGATATATGACGTTCTACTGCCTGCGTTGTACAAGAATACTTCTCCGAGTTACTGCCGCTTAGATGGGTTGTCTGCAGGAATAGGCCTACTGGTGCAAACGCGAGACGTATGTCGACATAGGTGAAGCAAAGTTATAATTTTGTGGAAAATACTAATCCTTTTCGACATGCGATCACTAAGCAAACTGGTTGCTGGAACGTTCTCAATGCTTACGTACAACCACTGTGTACACTTGTGAGTGAAACTTATACTTTTAGTACTTATACAGAATTTTATTAATATGCATAATACCACCCCTTGTATAAACATCTTAAACGACATTTAACATTAATCAAGAGCAACAACAATACTGTATATATCAAATAACATGTTACGCACATTTATTCAGGTATTCGTACGATAACAAACACGACACCACTAAACAAATCCATGATATAATTATACAATTTATGTAAAAAGAGATTATACATTATAAAACATATTATGTAAATGGTATTACTGGCACAGTCCCGCTTCATTCCCTCCTGTTCACAGTGGTAACTAGTTTCGTTTCCTGCACGAGTATGAGGCGTGTGCACGAATATGTGCAACTACGTGGCATATTCACTTGTCAAATATGCCTTTCCACGCATGTTACGTACTTGTCGGCTTCGGGCCTTTTTGTTTACAATCCACACCCACCAACAGGTTAATATTCAAACCGATGGTCTATTTTGCCATTGTCATTAAAACTTCACATAGTCGGCGAGAACGGTTTGTTCAGATTTATCACATGGAACTATTATCAACTAGTCATTAATACATTAATATGTACGCTGACACAATAGTCACTATCTACGTTGACATGTTATGGACGATCTCCATATCAGATGCGTCAGTGGTTAATGGATACGAGTTCATAAATTATAATCAGGCGATGACGCACTAGATTTCGCTCCATCGTTTGCCCGGTCTAGACTAATGACAAATGAGTACTGTTCTCTCCTGAATATGCTCCACGTATGCAGAGTTCTCCGACTGTCCTGTTATATATCACACGTCCGCTGGAACTGCATATTTTGGGCATACATAACCCCACGGCATCCTTATGGTACTTTAAGTAGAACGTACAGTCCTTCAAAGCGCAGATATCAGTCCTTTTTGTCCACTGCTGTCGTTTCCGTCTACAGCTGAGTCCGATCACCAATTACTGGTGTTACGACGGTGTCAAGACGTCAAGTCTATTGCCTCCGGTGAGTCTGGTGTATGACTTGACGAGCACGCCCCCCCACACACGACGTGGTCGCTGAAGACTTCGTGAAGACGGTTCCTTTCTCGCTCAAGAGCTAGGATCTGATCTCGCAACCTGTTATTTTGTGACTCGAGTACAGCTGCTTCCTGCAACAATGGAGGCGTGAACAGATTGGTTAATTGTATAGATCGGGGCAGGTGAATTTGACACACCCAAGTCAATACAACTCTTCTGGAATGGAACAATGTTTCTGTCGTGCGGTCGAATACACCACACCATTGTAATATATATATGTGTGTTTTATAATATATATATTATATATAAAACAATAATATATATATATATTATAAAACAATATATATATATATATATAACAATACGCAGACAGACATGGAACAGTATCGTTTTATAATATATATTATAAAACGATACGGTTCCATGTCTGTCTGTGGACCCATATCTCCGTTAGTTTTGTATGTATAAGGCTGACATTTGGTGTCATCTAGAAGGCCCACTGAGTGGGCCCACTTTTTCCTTGTGCAATGCCGGGTTACTTGGTATAACAGTTATGGGAAAATACGTTGTAAAATATGCATTTAATGGCATCTTGAAATAACACTCGTGGTTATTTACAATATTTAACCAGGGAACTGTCATAGATAGGAATGAGTGACTTCCTTCAATCTGGTGATTAATTCGCAAGGGTCCAATCGACTGCTGCCCTTGGGTGTCCTCCATTGAACTTCAGATGCCACTAACCAAACAGTTTCCTAATAACTTTCATCTACACGAACGAATGTAGTAATATCGAAGGTCTACATGTACGAATGCTCGTATACAAGAAGTACTCACTCGTTCCAAGGCCTCGGCTCGTTCTCGGCGTTTCATCCGACATTTCTGTGCCGCTAGTTTATTGTTTTCTCTGCGTCTCCAACGTCTCTCCGTCTCTTCCTCTGTCAGCTGTAACATAGCAACACCCTCTATCACCACTGCTTCTGTCTATACACAATTCCATGTTGGCTACCAAGTCGTTTAGAGAATATCACATGAGGTGAAGAAGTAAATGACAGGTATTGAGGTTCAAGTGTTTGCAGTCAAAAAAAATAACTCTGTATAATACACGTGTTATGCAATGTATATAGAACACGGCATCTGAGTTCAACACACAAATGACATCCTAGCGTCATATAACTTCCTTGTGATTATGATTTAATTTGGTTATATCTGTGATCAACACATACACACAGGCATATACACGCACACAGGTGCACACACCACGCATGTACGCACGCACACACACATACACACACTAGCACTCACACGCACGCATGCACTCACACACACACACACGCACGCACGCACGCACGTACACGACGTAAACACTGTAAAACAAGATTAAAAGATGCTGAAACGTAGAGGTGATTTTCCATGAAGTTACTGTCTCCATAAAGTGGGAACTACACTAAGACAGCATTTCAGTAGACACACATTGAACCGCGTGAAATGGTCTTCCTTACCTGTTCTGCTGTCGGTTCTGTGAACGTCACTAACAATTCGTCCTGTCCTTTCTTGAGCCTCTTGCTTTGAATAGTGAGTCTTAACTCCTCCTTGATAATCGGCGTTACATTACCCTCTTGTAACGCCTTAACGGCAGCGCACGCCAGCTTTCCGTCGATATGTCCAGTAAACGACGCCATTGGCTGACTATATTTCATCGCTGCAACGCCACCAGTTTGTGCTACTGAGGTGTGCTCTATAACTGTCCGATGGTCCTCTACCGCGATCTTTCTTGTCATAATTGAAATAACACTGGGCGAAGTCGCTCTGAAACACAGAAACAATTATAAGTTAGTCATGATGAACATTTCCCGTATCAATAAACATGTTTGCATCTTCCAAACAGAAACTGAACTTGCATAATAAAACAAAGCACTTTCATTTCCAGCATACATAAACGAAAGTATGAAATACACATTGAGTGTGTGCATCTGTGAGTCCGTGCATAATAAACCGAACAGGTTTTAACGCTTAACCGAACGCATAATGGTAGCACCTAAAACCTACCAGCAATGTAACTCCGCTTGTCGAGAAGACTGATGTCAGCTTTGGCCCTGTGACAGCGTGTTTATGTACTGCGTAGCAAGCCCGGGGGTGCTGACGTGGCACAACTACACACAAGGCGATGGATATGGTGTAAGTCTATAATTGCATTGCATCATTCGTCTAGGCCAGCGGTGATGCTAGCACCGACCGTGAAGTCCTTGTGGACGTCGGTCACTCATATAACCAACCTCAGGTCGGTTGCGTCAAGGTCAAGTTAGGTCTACTCAAGGACATGTGTTTTAAAAGTTATTACTGAAGCCCAGAAACGTTTTTATTTCCGCGGATATTGTTAAATTAATTACAGAAACACGATCTTACATACACCAATGACACAGTAAGAATAAGAATGTTTTACAAAATAATGTATCATAAGTTAGTAGACATGATTATGTAATGTAAACTAATTTATATTGGTCTGTAGAATAAATATATTTTCTCAAATATTAATTGCCATTTCGTTTAATGATTATATAGATGGATAAAATAAAACGAACAAAAAGCTACGCGTGCATGTTTGCGTTTGCTTGCCATTTTAGGGTGGAGATGTGTACCCACTGGGTACTTGATACAAATTTAGGCCCTAATTCGTTTGATGTACCACTCCATAGCCTTGCCTTTTTCTGGCAATTGTTCCTAGTAATCCATACATAATAGGCAAGGAGAATTATTTTAGGACAGTTAAGTTATTTTCTTGTTGTCCTGTTTATATTGGTTAGACATATAATTTCACTTTGTTTGTTTGCTTGCTTGAAATAGTCTATAATACGCTGCATTAAAATTCAACATTTCGGTCACATTTAGGAATATTTGACCGTAACAAAAATGAGTGTAAATGTATCCAACCTAGCTTAACAATTATGCACTATTATTATAATTATTATTATACATTTGTAAGACGCCGTACACATGTCCTGGATATAAACATGTTCAAATGCACTAACACAAATAATAATAAGTTAACACTGAATTGTTAGAATACCTAAATTAAAATTATTTAAAGGTCAACATAAGGTAGATACAGAACATAAATAAACAAATAATTCAAATGCGCTAACAAGCAGTACAAAGTTAACATAAGTTGAATAGTTGAAATTAAAATATATTTAAATGTAATGTAATATACAGATAACAAAAATAAGCAACTAAATAATTTTAATGTTTTACTTAGATAAACATATCACTTGTTTAGGCAGATAAGTTAAAACAAAACAAGTAAAAGAAATAAGTTAAATGAGTAAGACATCTTAGTCACTAAAATGTCAGTTTTGCTAGCAGCAACGCAACTTGTTCCCTATAGGCTAAAGCACCAAGACAAAAATAATGCATTAAATAGGGTACCGAGCTCTAGCGTAAGACAAGATGGAGTCAATTACAATGGTTGGGGACAAATTATGAGGGACAAAGTCCCTTGGATTTGCACGAGAGCAATACCGTGCTATAATACAGCATGGCGTATCATCGTCGTCGGGGGAGACCACATTATATTTCCACATAAGCGGCCATTATAACTAACATCTCATTCATTTCCTGCAAAGTTTCTCTAAGAATCTTCTAGCAAATTCCAAAGCATATTTAACCTCCATAAACAAAAGTGCTGTGCAAAATTCGTGAAATTCTCATACCTCATTTTCCGACAGACCACTTTCTAACCTGACCTCCCTTTATTTCTGCTAGAACCAGACAGTGATTTGCCGTGATGACATCATAAATCCAAATGACACCTGTATCTATAGGCAGGAAAGCATTGACAGACAACTGTCATAATTTGACAGCTCTGACACCACGCTGCATAAAAACATAATTTCTACTCACTCAACACTACACGAGTCCTCTAAGAAATTCACACAAACTGCATAATGTTAATTATAATAATTACGGGGGACTATTTACGGTAATGGCGAACGAATCCTCACTGTAGTCTTCGCCATGTTTGTAAGGCGTAATCTACAGACATAGGCAGCCACGGCCTGCGGTGTCTGACAACAGTTACTGTTCCGTTGTACGACGGGTAAATCGGTTGTCAAATCTAACTATAATACTTACTCTAGTGTCATTCCAAAGTAGTATCCACGGAAGAAACAACGCAGATTTAATGTCTCCTGGGGCGTATGCTAATATGTCAGTGCTCCGGCTTAACAATGTCTTCACTGGTCCTGCTTAGAAATGAGAAGAGATATGTCTACAGCTAGCCTTTATTGTGTTGCACTATGTCGCCATCTTGTGCAATGTCAGCAGAATGTTGTTAACATTCATAAAGTTTTCGTCGACAAAACTAACTAACTACCAAACATGCTGATTGGAACAGAACAAAATAAATATTGCAGCGTTGACAATTCTCTCACCAGGTTTTGCACTAGAGGTGGCCGACTTTAAAGGGTTGCCCGGCTGGAAACGGGATTCCCTAAAAAGAGGAGCCTGACAAAACGGCGCACCTCTTGCAACAAGACCATTCTGTTCTTTAAAAAACTAATTCGGAATGAAATGGAACGTGCAAATAGCTTCATAAATAATGTGCTGCCGAAAAAGACGAATTCGTCTTATTTGCCAGGGTTTACGATGTTTTCTAATATAAAACTAGCAAACAAGTGATCCTGTTTACGAATTACGACTCACCTCAGATGCTGCGAAACTGTTGAGTGATCCAGAACATTCATGAAAATGAACCTGACATATCTACCACACAGTTACCATATATGGCATCACTAAACCATGCACTGGCTTCACTGTATTGCGTCAATGATGTATTAGGACTACTAACCAAATAAGGAGAACTCCACATATAGCGGACGTATAAATGCGCCTAATACTGAATTATCTCGTGAACGTCGGCTTGATATAAAAGGTACGCCGATTTGTTTACAAAATATGATTGCACCTCTGCACCAATGAGAATATATTAAATGTTAGTGAATCAAAACTGTGTTTGCTTGTTTGTCTATAATGTTGGTAATTTGATTATAGGCTTATAACTTCGATGACGTTTTCTTAACTGCTAACTGAAACGTAGGGGCTAAGACCCCTAGATCCACTGTAAAACAAACCATGCACGCGGTCGTACAAATTCGACGCAATTGTCGTAACTGCTAATTGAAACGTACAACAAAACAAACCATGCACATGGTTATACAAATTCGATCTAACTGCTGATTGAACTGTGCTGTAGAACAAACCAAGTTTGTAGGTGTGTGTGGGCCTATCACATACGACAGCTCCTACAGTAACATAAACACGGTCAACCATACTATTTGCGCCGATGTTTTTTTCATTAACAAGATTTAACAAGATTGCCATCCAGAGAATTAACTCTAGATGGCAGGTGGACAAGGAAGCCCTTTGGCTTATCGAGAGTCCAACCCTTTTATCTACATATATCCAGCCCTTCTGAGGTATGTGTCGATTTTATTTTTAAACATATTCACACTACTAGCACCCACACAATCATCAGATAATCTGTTCCATTCATTCACAGTCCTTTGTGAAAATGAGAACTTTCTCACGTCTAAACTACACTGCTCCTTTACTATTGTAACTTTATGTCCTCTAGTCTTTCTATCTTTCTTAACTGAAAAAAACATATTTCTATCAATATTTTCATAACCATTCAATATTTTAAACACTTCTATCTGATCTCCTCTCAATCTCCTGGTCTCTAGTGTTGTTAAACCACATTCTTTTAGGCGTTTTTCATAACTAAGATCCCTCAGTTTTGGTATCATTTTAGTCGCTCTCCTCTGTACTCTTTCTAGCATATCTATGTCCTTCTTGCGGTATGGCCTCCACGCTTGTATACAATATTCTAAATGAGGCCTAACTATTGTTTTGTACAGCGGTATTATTAGTTCTTTTTCTTTATATGCTATATTTTGCCTAATCAATCCAAGGATTTGATTTCCTTTTGAAGCTGCAATTCCACACTGCTCTGAAACCTTCATGTCAGCACTAATTGTCAGCCCTAAGTCTTTTTCTTTTACAGTAGTACTTAGTACAGTTCCCCCCATTGTATATTCTACATATTCGTTCCCATGTCCTGTGTGAAGGCATTTACATTTCCCAAAATTGAACAACATTTGCCACTTTTCAGACCATTTGATCAACCTGTCAAGATCATCTTGTAAATGCTGTCTATCCCCATCACTTTTAATCTTTCTAAATACTTTTGTATCATCTGCAAATTTCAACACCTTGCTAGCTATATCATCGTCCAAATCGTTTATATATATTAAGAATAATATAGGTCCCAGTACTGATCCCTGTGGAACCCCATTCAAAACTGATTTCCAGTTTGAAGCCTCCCCATCAACAACTACCCGTTGTCTTCTGTCAATCAGCCATTTTTCTATCCAGTTAATTATACCATTTCCTATGCCATGGGCTTTTAGTTTAAGCAGTAATCTCTGATGTGGCACTTTGTCGAAAGCTTTTTGAAAATCTAAGTAGATGATATCTACTGGTGATCCATCATCTACCCACTTAGTGATATCTTCCAAAAAACATAACATATTTGTTAAGCATGACCTCGCATTAATCTGTGCACTTACCTGAATGTGGTGCAAGTTAGACACAGTGTACCAAGTTCGTCCTAGTGGTAGCAATTCGCGTGAATAGGTGCTTTCGGTGAATACCACGTCTTTATAGACTGCACTATCGTATACACAACGTATATGTAGGCCGACGGCATTGCCTTACGAGCTTGAATCACTGGGGGATTCCCCAACCATTCAGCAGTCAAAAACTGACCTACGACCTGCTGGTGCAATATGTACCCGTGCACACACAAGCACGTGAATGTTGCATCAACACCAACGACGCGAATCATACGATGTATAGACGTACGCAAGTGTGCTCATCAACTGGAACGTTCTAGTGTCACCGTTGCGTGACGCAACTGGGATTGCCCGCCGTCACAGAAATAGTCACACGCCCAGTCGGAAACGAGGCTGCGCTTTACTTCAAAGTGGGATTCCTACGTAAACTAGGAAGATGCAAATCACCCGTGCAGCCTCTTATTCTAAAGCGACGATCCTGTCCAGTGGATGGCGACTATCAGTTACTGTGATGACCGTCGGTTGCCAGTTGCATTACATGTGTGTTGTTTTGTGCAATCACGTTGCGAAGGGCCGGTGACGCATGTTGCTACGCTGGCGATTCCACGCTGTATGGTAGTGAGTCACCGTCATGCCGCCTAGCCCCCCCCCCCTCCGCCACGGCCGTCGCGGGCTGACTCACTCGATCACGGCCTCGGCCAGAGCGAGACACCGGCTCGTGATAGCGTGATATTGAACGTTTTCTAACCCTTTTGTTTTCATTACGGATTTACACGGATACAGTCACCACCAGGTACGTGTCATGGTCATCCGACGGTTGTCACAAGATCGAATGATAAAAATATCGAACGATTTAAGGTCAATTTCGGTTGGCTACGCATGAACGGTTCCTGGTGTTGAAGAATGTTTCGGTTTAGTGTTATGTTAGACCTGTGTCAACTACGAAATCGGTGGTAACCCCAAACCCCGAGGTGTCAACATTAGCCCAATTGATGTGTTAATTCGTGTCATGTCATATCCTTTTATACTAAAACTAAGTCTTACCTAACCTGGATTAGCATTTGAACATTAGCCCTGTTAATCGCTGTCAGTATAGTATCCCTTTCTTACTAAATGTAAGCCCAGTTTAGTATCTGGACAAAAGAGCACTCGTTCACAATTCCAGTAGACTATGTTATGGCTAGGCGCGAGCATTCGTTGCTGAATAGCTATCTATAGTTACTATATAGGACAGAGACCACTGTTGACTTTCCTGTCGGTGGCCATGTTAACGTTTTGTTAGATTATAAGAAAACTGTACCTGAGAAAAATCTGAAGTCTTCACAGCCACTGCCATCATGTCGTTGATACGCTGATCAAATTTCGTCAAAATCATATACCACCCGCTCTTTCAGAACGCTTGCATGCACGGTGCCCATCAATATTTACAAAAATAGCCACGTTTTTCAGGACCCACGTGTGTCATGTAAACAGAAATGGCAAACAAATCACTGCACCAACTACACTTCCAAATATGCGTAATTTCACTGCCAATTCATGCTAGCACCCAACATGCTAATATGCCTGATTTATCACCCTCATTTCCCCCAACAACAAGGTTTTTTTTAATATCAAATAATCAGCATTTTCTGGGCACGATATTTTTCTTTAATACAACAGGAAGGCTAACTGTGCTGTGACCTATATAGACGGACCACATATCCGTGTGCTAAACATACCGTCAACGCTGCACTTAGAATGAAACCGCACACGGCATCTTCCAGAGTAAGGGGCTACTCTAGCACACCACACCACCCCGCTAACCATAGTCAAGGTGCACAACGTATATTTGTGTCTACGACGTTTGTATACTGTACTCAGTAGACCTACTCAATAATATTATGATCATCCTGTCGGCGCTTCGACGTTTAACTTGGTGGTATCAGTGTCAATATTTACATTGCAAATAGTGTCTAGATACCGTGTGTACAGAGGAACACTTAGGGGTCTATGTTGTCGTATACATGTGTATTTAATTGTACTGATATTCTAGAAGAAAACTGGCGTAGATTCTGTGGTAAAGCCATCACTAAGTCCACCTGCGGTTTTTTTTTTTTTACAAAATGCCCCACGTAGGTCTAATCCGATAAAATGCCCCAGTTACACTAACTACTATGCCCCACAGAATAATACCAGTTGCCTCACCTACAGATACCAAAATGCTTCCCTTACAATGACCAAATTACTCAATTACACTGACCAAATGCTGCACTTAAACCGATCATTTTGTAAATGAAGAGAATCACAGAATCACGATTCACGTAAGTCGTCACCCAATTTACTCATTTTATAATGTCGCTTTTAATGTTAATGTTACGCGCCAATTCCTTACATTTCTCTACGGGTTATCTAGCGCTCATTCGCACTTGCCCGTACTCAACACCCAGGTCAAGTCTAACACAGAAGATGCCGCGGTTGCATCCTTAGTTTTCTCGTCAAGATATGTTAATTTTTTCATTGATATTTCCAAAAATAGCCGTTAGTAATTTTTTTATAATAAAATCAGAAGAAACACCTAAGCTACGATAGCCACAACTATAAATGGGGCATAGAAAACATGCAGATCAAGTTTAGTCGTGTTAGTGTATCTCATAGCCTAGATGTGGATCTGCGAACAATGGCCGTAACTAAGTACTTAAGTTAGTTTTAATGTAGTTATGGTTACGTGTCGCTAAATTTAAAGAGAAACAAAGGGCATCTTTTGGGCTTATGCATCTAAAAGAACATGTTTGCACATACTGCGTGTATCCGTATACATGGATGGTGATACACTGTAAATGTCGCTGGATGGGTGGGCTCTTGTGATTGGGTAAGTGATCGCGTAAGGGAAATGAAAGGCACTTTTGGGCCTATGCATCAAATAGAAACTAACCATTAGCAACTGCAGTTAAGAATATTACGCCAGCAGTTTACTAGAATAACCTTGTTAAAGACACGTAATTTAATGTGCAGGGACAGCGCCATTGTGATAGAAAGCATGACGTCATCAATGCCCTCTCTTTCCAATTCGCCAGTCGCCAAACTATATATTACTCTAGTTTGTGCAGCCGAATTTGTTTTGGCGCTGTAACTATTAAAAATGTTACGTTCGCTTGGTGCACTGTGTGGCATTATAACTGTTGTGTCAAGGGTAACTATGAATAGAAGGGGGTACGAGAAACGAACATATGAGCTGGTATATTCATAGGTATACATCGATGAAACAGGGGCTTTCGACGCGTCACTGCAGCGTCATAGACAAAAGAAACTCTGGACGATTATTTGACAAGCATCTGGGGCGCATCTCAATATGTCAGCTCTCGGGAACTGTAAGCTGTCACCAGAATCTGCTAATCTGCTAATATCGCTAATGTTTAGATTATGTTAACTCTTTTAGGTGTGTAGGTCCACACA
This sequence comes from Paraescarpia echinospica, assembly GCA_020002185.1. Taxonomy (NCBI): domain Eukaryota; kingdom Metazoa; phylum Annelida; class Polychaeta; order Sabellida; family Siboglinidae; genus Paraescarpia; species Paraescarpia echinospica. Next base: position 32,816,181 of record CM034538.1, on the reverse strand, counting down.
ATTGCCTCCTCTTTCTTTTATTGATCGTTTAGACTTTAGAATCATAGCAATAAAATAACATGTAAACTGCATTGGTGTATTTACGTTGTTCCATTCGGTCGTGGCCTCCCTTTGGCTTTAAAATAAATTCCCTACATAAATATAACCAGTTGCGCCACTATGTGTCAGCATGGAACACTAACGGGTGACTAAGATTGGCTCCCCTGTGTCCCTTCTCAGATCCCAGATAGACTATTGGCAACATGTATCCAGCGCTGTATTCACTTATATAGGCATAATATAAATGCGGCATAATATATAAGCATTATATCATAGACAATTTCAATAAATTATAAAATGAGATAACTATAAGTAATATTAGTTTCAACTTGAATAATGAATTTTTTTAAATAAAAAAGTATGAGACAATGTTCTAGTTGTCTAGTTATTGAAAGAGCAAAAATGGCAGCCCGATGATTAGTAGTAACGTTAAAAGTTAAATTCCATTACTAGAGTAGCATAGGGCGCATAACGCAACTTTTGAGGCATAACGCCCTCTCCTGTCTAGCTATAGGGCTCGGAAATAAGCATTTCAAGATAACAGCATACAGTCATTTACATTCAGTTAAAATGCGGTCGCAGTAAACGAAAATAATAATTAAATGAATTTAGTATACGCAACATTTTTTTGTAGTCAAACTTTTGTTCTCCACACATAAAAAATGTGTCAGTTAGTGGGCAGTAACCACAGGGAACAAAGCTCTGGGTTGACACGTTACACAAACACATTATCTTTGGTGTAGTGAATGTTGCATATGCGCGTGATTAAATAAATATAAACATTAAATAAATGATTTTTTAAATATTGAAATTGTGGGGCAGTAGTAGGGGGCAAAACGCACAAGTTTGGAAATGCTATGCTGTCATATGTGTGAGAGTGAGTCAATGAGTGGCAAATATATCGCTAGGCATACCAGTTTATAGGCACTATATTAAATCAAACACAAGTTTATGTGGAATCTCGTAGAAGAAAACCAAGAATCTATTCCAGTCACGGTATTTGAGAAGATAAAAAACAGCTACGTCTGTAATATGCAGCCACTTTCCATCATACGTCAATGTGTCAATAACACCAAGTTGTAACGTTTATAAAGGTATTTAGGCTAATAAATACATAAGGCCCAGTAGTTGGCGTTTTGCTACCCGCAGCTATTGGCAACCTCCGCTAAAACGGCTGTAACTTTTTCTGTGACACCAAACGTAGAAAATGTCATGATAGGCTATTCAACTAGAGTAATGAACAATTTGATGCATCAAATGTATCAGAACTTCAGAAGTATATCTAAAATATTTTCCCACAAGTCGATTTCTAGAAATAAAGTAGGCGTATTGTCCTACATACTCTACTGTTTATATATCAACACATCCAAAAAAAGAGGCGACAAAAAGAATAGAATGTGTGTATTTACATAATGGTACTTAGTCTTTCCGCTACGTGCGCAACTGCTGCATTTATTGTATTTTCTGCCCTCCGCGTGGCGCCACTGTTCGGGTAAATCGACCAGCTTCACACACGTCCTGTGTTTGATCACCAGGTGGAGCCACGTTATTCACAGTAGGCGTGCCTTTTATGTTTATAAAAACATAGGAGAGGCAGAGGCGGTTTCGCGCTTGGGGCGAGTTGAATTTATTAATCCATTGGAAAACTAATGCACTAATCCTGCTGTGAACTTGACCCCATTCCGACATGGCTTCTTAGAGACTGTGCGCACGATGTTGTACCTGTGCTCATGACAATTGTTAACCTGTCTCTGAGAACAGGGGTAACGCCTTCGCACTTGAAGGAAGCGCACATCAGGCCAGTACTCAAGAAACCGAGTCTAGACAAAACTGTCTTGAATAACTACCGACCCGTGTCAAATCTACCCTATCTATCGAAGACAATAGAATGTGTCGTTGCTGCGAGATTGTCAGCTCACATGTCAGAGCACAATCTCTGTGAGCCCTATCAGTCAGCGTACAAGCCGAATCACAGCGTTGAGACGGCCATTGTCTGTGTGCAGAATCACATCCTACACGCAATGGACAACCAGCATGTTATCATCATGGTTCTCCTTGATCTATCGGCTGCGTTTGACACCGTCGTCCATGAAGTGATGTTGCATAGACTCTCACATGATATCGGAGTGGTCCAAGATGCACTGGACTGGTTTAAGTCATACCTGAGAGACAGAGTCCAGTCTGTCCACATTCATGGTGCTACATCGCCTGCTCGTCCTCTGGTATACGGGGTACCACAAGGCTCCGTGCTGGGTCCTCAGCTGTTCTCCATCTATGTAGCACCAGTTGCTAAGATTATTCGCAAGTACAATTTGATGTGTCATTTCTACGCGGATGATACTCAAATCTACATTCCAGTGAAACCCCACCAAGAGGACATTGCTGCGGCTGTCGTCCGTATTGAAGAATGTGTAGCGGAGATCAAGACGTGGATGGTGACAAACTTTTTAAAGTTGAATGACTCAAAGACAGAAGTCATCGTGCTCGGCTCTGCGCAACAACTAAAAAAATTGAGTTGCGCACACTATGCATTGGAGAATGTTTGGTCACTGTAACTCAGAATGTACGGAACCTTGGTGTACAGTTCGATGCCGAGATGAAGATGGAGACGCACGTGACTGCTGTCTGTAGATCTGCAATTTTTCATCTCCGAAATATTGCAAGAATAAGACGTTATCTAACACCTGCAGCGACGACGTTGCAGAGAGTATAGAACTGGGCAGCCCGCCTGGTCGACGGCGCCAGGAAGTTCTGTCATGTCACACCTCTATTGATCAAGCTGCACTGGCTGCCAATAGCAGTTAGAGTAGAGTACAAGATACTTCTACTCACGCACCGAGCACTGACTGGCTGTGCACCACAGTATATCACCAAATGTTTGAACAGACGTCAACCAACTCGATTGTTGCGCTCCAGTGAACACAATCATTTATGTGTACCACGTGCATCGCGTCGCTGGGGTGATAGATTCTTTTGCGTGGCAGCCCCAACACTATGGAACTTGCTGCCGCAAAAGCTGACTGCAACAAGAATGACAAACACTGATTTTAAATCAAACCTTAAAACTTATCTGTTTTCCCGAACATTCTGTACGGCGCCGTGAGTAACGATTGTTGGAACGGCGCAATATAAATGTCACGATTTGATTTGATTTGATTTGTGGTTCCATTAAGTGAAGGCCACAACCCCAGAAAATTGCAGACGCAAAGATGAAACCAAACAAACATTATTTTTCGCTTTTTCACAACGTTGAGTAATAACATTGAAAGATGATTAATTTCGTCCACATCATGGTTATTGATTGGTCAATGCTGCGTAATAAAACATGACGAAGATAAGGCATATACACACACGGAAACGTACAGAATCCTGTTGACCCGATTAGTTTTTGTGTTGTGTCATTGTGACGCTGTCGCGCAATGGTCGCAAACTAACCATCGAACAAAATCACTCTTGCCAGACGTAATAACGTATTCACCGGCTATATGGATATATAAAAACCAGTACATGCATACAAATGCAATTAACTAATAACCACATGTAAGAGGCTCGTTTCAAATAATGTCGTCTTACGTTGTTCGACTACAACTATATTATACCTATGCTTCACGCCGCGTGAAGCGTCCGCCTCCGAAGATGTGTCCCACCATTGTCACACCGCGTTATATGTCGGATGCTGGTAGACCCGCTACGGATGTCACGCCGCCGTGATACGTCTGTGGCCAAGTGCAACTTTACGGATGTTACGCCACCGTGACACTTCTATAGCCATTTCAAATGTCACGCCTCCGTAATGCTTCTGTTGCTTAACGCAGCGGTACGGGTGTCACGCCACCGTGACACGTCTGTTGCTTGCTGAACGCAGCGCCATGGATGTCACGCCGCCGTAATACATATGTTGCTGAGCACGACGTTATGAATGGCACGCCGCCGTGGCACGTCTGTAGCCGAGCTGAATGTTCTGGATGTCACGCCCCCGAGACACGTCTGTAGCCGGGCGCGATACGATTGCGTTACACTCCGCCGTCCCTCACCGACGCATCTGGCCATCTGCCGTTTACTCTACTGTGAACCAACACCGTACCGTCGTAGCTCCCTTTGGAAGTTACAACCGACGATACTGACTGTCTGCCAAATACAACACAGCCATATCTCCACCACCGGACGGTCTTTCCAACTCTCGAGCTACCTTCGACCGACCGTACCGTCGTAGCTCCCTTCGCGAGCTACAGTCGACGATAATGACTCTCTGCCAAATACAGCATAGTCATATATCCACCACCGGATTGTCCTTCCATCTCTCGAGCTGCCTTCGACCAACCCCGCCCAACTGTCCCGCGGTCCTTAATATAGACTAGTCAGCGCCACACACCCGCGATCACTGCTGCCTGGCTCGTCTCAACGGCTGCTTCTTGCGTACATCAAGGCATACTCACCATTTTTGTCATTCTTGTCCGGTGTGTTTTACCTTAGTAAAGTCACACTATTTGGTTATAACATCGTATTATTTATTGTATTTATTTCTAATTGCTACGTAAATCATAATTTTACCGTTATGTCAGTAATATACAAATAATCAGCCAAACGGAAGAACTGGTGCCGAATGACATACGCAAATAATGCAGCAACATTGTAATCAATAACGAAACGCAACAATTGACGTTTCAGTTTACATCGAGTCCAAACAAGAAACAAAGTCGTATTACTACGGTCATCGAAGTGACAACGTTGAGTCTAACAACTTTCATTCCACATTTCGCACCAATATTCGATGACAAAATATTGATACTGCCACACAATCGTGAATAGCACCTATCAAACGATGTCTTCAGTAGCAAAAAGATAGTGACCTTACATGTGACCCTCCCCGGTCTGTTCGCACAAGCTCTAGTCACTGCAACGTGCAAACTGGGGATCGTTTGATCCAATAAATTAAACGTGTTCACCAATTTATTGCACAAAGAATGTACGGGCGCATGGCGATCCATATTATGTATGACACAAATGTGACTCTGGTGCTTGATGACCATAAATGTGACTTTGGTGCTTGATGATCCGTTCAAGGCCTTGGATTTAATAAATAATTATTTGCAACCATTGCATATGTGTTTAATATGATGCGCCAACGTACTCCAGGGGATGCGCCAACCCCACTCGTACGCGGGGCAGGTTGGCGTAGTTGAGAAGGGGTCAGCTAATGGTCAATATCACCGAATATACATTCTAATATATGACATAGTAGGGACTATATATACTTATACAGAGTGGATCTATTAAATATGCGTTACCTTAACAAAAATGGGTTTAAGTGAAAATTATTCCAACCATCCTCGGTATCCCCTACATATTTGGACATGAAAGAACCGTACACGCGATGTGCTGAACTAGTTGAAGAAGCAGCATGTATTTATTGTATGTGGAAACTAAATAGTCTCAGGCGACGATATTCCTTAGTACTAATAATGTCAACATTTGTGAACATTTACGTGTTAGTGAGAAACTATATATTAATAATAATAGCACTTTTAGAGCGACATGGTTCCAGGTGTCACTGTTCTAAGGCGCTGGCACAAAAAGAGTTAAAAGATTATAAAACATAAAAACAGTTTCGAGTACAAATATGGTTGCTCTGTTTGGCTTAGCAGTTGTCAAAATAGTACATTGGAATCAGTTCGGTTCTATTTTCGTTCGCTGTGTTGTGCCTTACAAATAATATATTTTAATTGAATTATACTTTATATATAGAAGCTTCTACTATTGTAGGTGGTCCCGCTATAAGCCATTACGTGTTTCTTAGGAATCACATGTGTTGCACAATAATTCTATTGTGTATATGTGAGCGTGTGCGGGTGCGTCTGTGTCACATTTACTTTATATTACTGTTAATTATTTTAAAGATAATTCATACGCAGATACTTATAGTGTTGTTGTCATATATTAGCCAATAACGTTCGGCTGCCTGTCGTCTTCTTATGCACTTCTTAGGGTCTACAGCCACAAAATATAGTACATCATCACGCTGCCTCCCTCCCTTCCTCCTTCCCTCCCTCCCTCCCCTCCCTCCCTCTTTCCCTCCCTCCTTCCCTCCCACCCTCCCTCCCTCCGTCCCTCCCTCACTCCCTTCCTCCCT
>CM034538.1:32769406-32809012 GCA_020002185.1 Paraescarpia echinospica | reverse complement strand
AAGTAGGATCAAATAAGTAACTAGCGTTATATTGTTCATGTTGTACATAGAATATACACTTTATTAAAAAACAAGACAAATGGTAGCTTAATTCAGAATTCAACTTTAACTATTAATAATATTATGTATCGTCGCTAGTTCACAGTACTATCGACAGCAACGATAGTTGTCAAAGAGACCAGCAATGCAACTTGTGTCACAGTAAACCAACTTTCGGAAACATGCCTTTTCAATTTGCTTTTGTAATTTTACTTATTTACTGACCTAATATCATATATTTTTATTATCGCAGCAACATTGGCGGACATGTGCATTAATGCCATATTTATTCGTAAGACGGCGTCACTGGAGTGAAATAATTATTTGCGAAAGGTGGCGACAGCATAACCACCACCCACCAACACGTAATGTCACTGGAACGGAACGAAATTATCATTGGGTGGGCTGAGCTGTCGAACAATGACATCGGAACACAGGTGGGAAGGTACTGTTGAAATTGTTTTGGGGTGACGTTCAACATTTGTATAGCTTACAAAAAAACTCCAATTCCTTGAGACTCCCCAAAATACCACCTTCAGACTCTCCAAAAAAATCAAATTTCACCCCAAAATGTACCCAACTTCCCTACATATTAGAGACTAATCCTATCTCCACCCCCAACCAAAATATTGGGGAGCTTAATCCACCAAGCCTCCCGGATTCCGGCGCTATATGAACGGTAAGGAAATATGCGACCACTCCCGTCAAATGTTTGTAGGCCATCACTAAGACAAAATACATACATGTGTTCACTTAAACAACGCCACGCCTATTGTGCGGGCCTCTAATAATTATTGAACCACGTTGGAATATAACTCAGGATCTGCCCAGTACCGGTTATGAACTTATTGGAGGGGTGCATGGCCTATTGTTTCCTGCATTATTTGTTAATTACATTTTAGCATGGGAAACTAGTGTGTGACTAAGATCGCCCCTGCCCACCCCTTGGCCACACCTCTGAGATCCTGGATGCGCCACTGTTCCCCTCGCGAGGTCAAAGACAAGAGTCTATTACCCGGGGGTGGCGGGGGAGCATCACGTCACATTTTCCAGAAGGTTTATATTTCGGATTTCCTTCGTGGTTTAGAAACGAATGCCGGTTGTGGAAAAAGCTATAGTTTCTTGTTAAAAATACGCTAATTGATATATGTCGTGGGTCTAAGGCTGCCACATGTAAACTCCCTGGGCTAAACGGGACTGCAAAACAGGTACAACCAATTAACAATTTTAATAACTTTGTATCTGGGTAGTATCGGCCAAGTGTTCGAGGATCCAATAAAGTCGCTCGTTAGTGTCAGTGTCATTCGGACTTTTAGCAAAACAAATATAGAGTAAGACTCATGAACATCGGATGCTGGAATGAATCATTTGGGCATAATAAGTATTTATAAAATACCGTCTGTCTGTTATGAATAATCTAGTTCATTATCTTGGGTACATTTCACGTGTTGAAAATGTATGTACTCTCTGAAAACGTTACAGACATTTCAGCAGACATGACCCGCACACGGGACAAAACACTTAGAGGTAGAGGTCTGCAATGTTGTTATTTATATTACTGATTACCACATACAGTAGCCTAATTGACTTAAGTTATAAACAATGTCAACGACAGTCAAGGGGTAGGCAAGGCACAAAGATACTGATTAGACTGTTCTCATTGCCCAGTCGTCAATGTAAGATATGATTTAAATAACTCCGTTCAGGTCAGTGTTCAGTTTGTTGTCCGCGCGGCCGTTTTCTGTGTTCGGACGCAGACTGGAGCAAACTGGAACGCTGGTTGGGCCTCAAAATGCGCTAAACCGAAGACGCAATATTTTTATTGCGTAATTTGCCTGATGTGGAATAATTTAGTTTTCGCATCGACGTGTCAAATTTTGGCAAAATGATAGTTAATAACGGCAAAATCGAGATGGGCCCAGTTTCTACACAAGAGCGCCTCAATTTTCTCAGATTTCTCAGATACGTCTTTGTATGCGTCTTTTGGGTACATGAGGCAAAACAGTAGGCGGCATTCCAGCGTACAACGCGTCATTGACGCATTTCCACTTTCCAAGGGAATCCTTGAAAATTGCCCGTCACCTGACAGTCGTCATAGTAATATTTAACAAATGTTATAAAACACACAGCATCGTTACATAAACACCATAACGCGGTCGCAGATACTCGTTTTTTTTCTTCTAATTGTTGAATGTCGGAGAGAATATGAAGTTCACGACTATCGATAGGCCCTAGTCGTAATAGTGTAGAATCATCAAATAATATTTGTATTGCTATGCTATTGGCGTGAGGGTTGACATAAGCATTAATATTTCACCGTCTACTTCATATTGCCACGTCCATGACGAAATATTTGCCGCGCGGGCGTGTTTCTTGCGATTGTTAAATTACGTTTTACGTATTACGCTCACATCACGCAATTTACATTCTGAACAACTGTTTTACCCCATAAAAGGTGAGGATCTTGACATATATGGGGTATTTTTTAAATATGTAGATCTTACGACTTATTCGTGGGGTCGTAGATTAATCCCTGAAAGTTTGGCGCTCGAGGTTCCAGTCGTCTAAGATGAAAACATTACCCTACCAGCATACATATCTATGCAAGCTCGAAAAAGACCAAATGTTATGATGTTGATAACTGCTGTCATTGGTGTGTTGCTGCATGGGTGAGTGTAAGCTATTCATTATAAATGCGTTTTTATGCATGCAGTTCTAACGTCTCGGTTTCCCGTAGCTACTGTGACACTACCACGTTCGATAGAGCAGTTGGTGTAATTGCGCAGGTCATATTTTACAATGAAAAATCTGACAGCGTGTTTTGCTTCTACCGCTGTAACCAGGTGGCTATGACGATAAAATATTATGCGGCCCCATCTGGCTATCTCGAAATTCTTCTTTTCGAGTCTTAGTCCCTCTACTACTAGATCGGTGGGTAGACGTTACGCCTACCCTACCCTACGTCACCCCATTTACAACTGTTAAACAAACAGTTCATTAAATATGTCATTGATCAACATTCGAATAACAAACAGTTCATTAAACATGTCATATTGGTCAACATTCTAATAACAAACATTTGATTAAATGCATGATTATGTCATGAAATAAACAATTGGTTAATGTACGCAGTTTGGTCACGTATATGAAATATTTATGGCATGATTGTCGCGTATGATAGACGCATGGTGGCGTAAACCATTGGATAACAAGCACATTTAGTGGGTTAAATGCTCCGACGGGCGTCACTCAACAAATTATATTTCAATCTTGGTTTATTGAAACAATTTCGACATGCAGTTAAGACGCTCGCCTGGTTAAACATATAACTACACCGTTTGTTCAATTAATTGTGCCTGGTTGCCTGCTATAACCACGTGTCCCGTACAACATGTTTGTCGCGTGTGTTTAATAGAAATGACACATGTCCAAATCAGTCAGTGAAGGTGCTAGAAACAATCTGACTTACCTCATGAACGCTTGTCGTTTGGGCTGGACCGACTCGGTGTGACCTGTTCCTGTCGACTCACGTGTTGTATGACACGCGAATCCGCACGGATACGATTACATCCCGGATCTATCGTGATCGTAATGGAGTTTGTCCATGGCTAGTCACGCCATGCATTTAATTAAACCGAAAGTCGCCGTCATGGTAAAGGCTTGTGACGCCGAAATAGGTCTATCCAACTATCGCCTAAATTAATTATATGGTAATTCACTAAGTTCAATATATTGCGGAATTAAACAGAAATGCTCTTACATATATCTAGAGAGACCTTAACCCGGTAGTCAGATAACGTATACCGATCGATACCATATAGGTAGAATGGCTCGCTTTAATTCGACATGCGTCATTGGTTTGTGGAATGTAAAGCATCCTCGTAAATGTCCAACTATTCATTAAACCGGTAGTAAAATATCCGCTATTAATCAGCAATAAAATACTTGTATTGGCAACAGAAACTGTGGTCGTTCCGTGTCGCGGTTGAGTCAATAATATAACGCCGTTACCGTCAGCACAATAAACCTATCCTTTGGGTTGTACGATCCTGTGCATTCTTTCGGGCATGGAAATTCCGCCGTATAACTACGTTGAATTGAAAGACCGGACGGCGAGGTCATGCAATTTCTGGTTCCTTGTTTTCACTTTGTGCCTTGGATGAGAGTCGCGGTTAAACCATCTTTCCACTGACAATACGTCTCCACTCGTGGGCATCCCTATTCGAGTTATCATTTATGCGTACCTTTCAACCGTCAAAACAAAGATTAAATTCGGATACATCTTATTTTAATACTTCGATAATAATATAACCACCTTTCAGAATGGATCCCCGTCTGTTACACAGGAAACGGAAGTGGTAGCATTGCATAACTGTGGTGTTCAACTGTTTGTTTGCGTTTTGGTAATTTATTTGTATCAAATATAGTTTGAGTTTGAAAAAGTATGGCGGGAACTTGGCAGGAAGTGGTAGTAGAAGTCAAATGGTGGAACGTGAAAGGGGGAGGCGGGAGGGGATATTGGTGGTAGGCGGACTCTAAACAATTATGGGAGATTTTCCCCAAAAAAACATACATATGTGAGATTGGAGGGTGAGACCCCTGCCACAAACCCTTCATTTTGCATGCAAGACTAATGTAATATATACAAATTCAAAATCTGATACCCGGGTTCCGGTGCTGACGGGTTAAGTAGGACAGTGTTGGTCAGTGCGTGAGCGCGCGTCCAATCGGTTTCCCTACGGGCAGTTCGTTGTCGCCCGCACCACGATAACCGAGATGACCGGAAGGCCGAGATGACCGGAAGTCACGGTATCACTGCAGGATATAATTATTTATAGCGGCCGCTCAGCCAGCGAAGCCTTCGGACATGTTTACTCTTTCAAAATGTCACGTCGCTCCACTCAAATATGTTTACTTCGCAGAGGTGTGCCTTATTACGCAGAAATCGACCAGGATGTTGAAGTATCTGACGATAATATTATGGCAATCCAATCGAGTTGTCATCCGGATGTAACGTCAGTAGTAACCTATAGAAACACTAAAAACATATATTTTTCGTCAAAATAATGTGACCCCGTGATTTCGTAATATATGCTATGTCGTGTAGTATCTCCTGATTTCGCGTTTTTGCTTTAATGTGCCGTGTTTCCGACGCCACTTATAGGCCGTCGAAACTAGTTACAAAAGCGCATCCTTTGTAGGCCGAACAACAGCCGTGCCATGGAGGCACTAATTGGAATAGTGTGTCGTTGGGTCCTGTGGCTGTTATCCCACAAAAAAACCCAACGACTGGTTGTCTCTAAATGGGGGAAGTACTTCGATCAACTAAGAATTCCAAGATGGATAGAAGAAATCGGATGGTCAAATGTGTTGACTTACTTCCATCTTTATACTGAAATTCCACTCAAGTATTAACGTTATAAATGCTTTTTATAATAATATATCAACTAAATAAACAACAAACAGGGAGACATTTTGATTCATGCGCTGTCGTTAGGTTCCGAAAGTTCGTAAAATACATCATACGTGTTTCCTTAACCACCAGGACACAGTGAAGCCAAAGTTCGTAGTAGTCGACTCACAAGGAGACTTGAATGGCAGATGTGTCGTGTAACAGTGACGGTCATGCATGCATTGGACCAGTGGTGCTAGTGTCACTTCATACCACAATTCCATTTGGCGGTTGTATAAAACAAATGTAAAGAAAGCCATCAACATATTCGTCAACATGTTGTGTGAAGCAGTTTCCGGTAACCCATCTGGAGGTGATTTGGAGTGCGTAAAATCAGTTATCTGGCGGTTGACATTGACATATGGAGGAGGTCATGGGACTCCTAAGTCATAACTTGCAAATATACGTTACTGGCTAAAATGCGTTAGGGGTTGCTAAGTTACTGAGTTGGTCGACGTACCCCTGTAACTTGTAAATATACAGTAATCGCCAGCGACACACCAGCGTTTCCTAGAATTCTAGACCGTACAGAGCACACATTATATTATATTCACCGCGAACTCATGAATATTCATTCGGGAACAATAATAACGAGTACCATAAACTCCAAAATAAGTCTCCAAAAATAGACATTTCGAAATGAATTTACTAATATCCAGCGCAGTAACGTTCGTGGGTGATTACATCAGCGATCATTCCTAAAGGGAAACTGGTGAACAGTGACGGATTCCCAACAGGCACTATAGACACGCGCCCACGAAGGCAAGGGGCCCACGAAAATACCCGGACTTACTTTTGTAGACTGAATATTCCAGAAACACAGCTAGCAAGACATGATTTGGCCAATGATGGTTACTGCATCAGTTTCATTGATACTTCATTAACCCAATGAGTTTTGCAAGCTGGTAATAATCCTGATGTAGGCCCTATATGTTTGAATGTTTAACATACATTATTAAGATGCTATTCGACAGTGCGACTCAGCAGTAGCCTCCTCCCTCGGTCTCCTGATGTCACGATCTGACAGTGGAGGCTTTTTGGCAAGCGCCAAAGGGCTGCAGTTAGTTTTGGTGTCTCCTAGACTACCTTCTCTGGATTCGCCATTGCGTCTACCAGGGGCCCACGAAAGTGTTAGGTGTCTAGAGCCCACGAATATCTTAATCCGCCACTGCTGGTGAAGCAGTCACTATGTTGTCTGTGCATGCTGTGTCGTCTCAGCAAGTGGCTGAATTAGTCTTCAGAACAATCATTTACACACAGTATGTTCCAACATGTGTGTAGGGCAAGCCCATCTTCCATTTGGGGTACGTGCCAACCAGTTTATTTAACGACTGTAGATGCCAGTAAGCCTACGTTCGTATTTACTGGAATCTCTATAATTATCTAGGAACAGACAATTTGTAATATCTACAGAAAAAGTGCAATGAAATTTTTTTCTTCCATAGTACATCCCATTTTTTTCTCGTTAGGAAGCATACCTCGCATGTTTTAGATAGTATGATAACAATATGCACGGACGATATGTCAGGTGTCCAGGTTGAAGCCTTTACAAACGTGCATACCACTTGAACTTCCACAATTAAATCTGAACTTGGAATAGTTAATATTTTGTAAAGACATATGCGGTGTAAACGAAACATGTCTTCCAGTTCACGTGCGTTCCATTTTGTTCTCTACAGGAAGCTAATTAAGTTTGGTTTATTTTTTCAATTTCCGTAATAACCGGAAGTCATTTCAAACTTCCTGAAACTTGTTACTCGATACTTCCTTGTGTGTCGAATATTTTAGTTTCACCTTCTTCCTTGTATAACAGAGGTGTGGTGACCTGGATATTGTTATCTGGACTTTTAAAGGAATGCTGTTTAGGATATTAAATTCGCAGGTCTTATGATACGTAAATAAACCAGTTACAATACCTTCGCCTTTCCGTTTGAAGGATCTGTTATATATATGATATCGGTTTCAAGTATACTATTTTTCGCGAGATAGCTGGTTGTTTGGCCATTATGAACTGTGTCTTTGAAAAAGCTATAATGATGCATTGGTTTTTCAAAGTAGGTTAACATAAATAACACGACCGTAGTCTCTGTCAAACAAAACCTACCCGGTTGAATTACCTGAGAGACGAACGATACCATTGTGCAATTCCTGCAACCGTAACCCCTCATAAATACTGCTGAATAATAGTACGCGAACATAAGCAGTGCTTATTGTTCACACGAGAATGTTACAGATACCCCATTGTCACCAGATGACGCAAACTATACTGTACTATTTTTGCATGACGCATAAACGTCTTTGACGTCGATGGCATTTCAAACTGATGGAAATTTCCTTTATTCGGTGTAAGGATCATTTGTTTGGTAAAAAGATATTTTGTTCGGGACGTCATGCCTGCAGATCCTGATTATAGATGCACTGGAACAGTTTCCAGTAAAAATTCTCTTTGTGCAACGTGTTTCCAGTAGCGTGCCTCGGTGATAACAATAGGTCTATTGTTTCTCCATAAGGTCAGCTTGACAAAGGCGAACCTAAATTTGGGGCCGATGACACTGTACAGTTTCTGTGCGGCAGCTACAAAAGTCCACTACACCAATTTACTGAAGTTGTGTGTTGTCAGTATCTAGTACTATTATTATCTTTATAAATATTTTATTTATGCTTCTCATTTCGAACTTTTCACCAATAAGCTTTGAATATATATGTTGTGCATATAATGTTTGATTTGTTTAAATAAACGCTTTTGACTTTGGCAATAAGACGCATTTGCTTAGGTTTTGGCCTATTCTATACGGAGTTAACCGTGTATAAGCGATCGGGAACCACTGTGTGTTGTGTTGGAGTGATCAGTTGCATACGCGTCGGCCGAGTTGAATATTGAGGAGGGCTGGGACGGAACTTCAGCACTACGCTTCTGTCGGGCATGACTTTCGAAGAGGGGGGTGGGGTTGAGCTGTTGGAAATTGTTTGCGAGTACAGTTATTGTTTGAAAAAAAATGGTTGAGGTGTTTTTTTTAGAAATGATGATATACTGGAAATCATAAATTACGCAATTTCAAACTGTGTCAATTAACTATACCGCTGAATAGTAGTAGTAGAGAAAACGTGACTTGTAATTTCCTACTGCTTCAACTTCTCACATTCTTCCTTATCGACATGACCATTGACTCTAGAATTACAACGTGTGTGTGTGTGTATATCAAGTGAATCACGTGTGTGTATTATAATTATGTTAGTTACGCGTAAGCCGTAAATCCAGTTTTGCCCAGTATTGGAGACGTTACCACGTGATATCCGTTTCTGGAACAACTCCTGACGTCACAATGGTAATTTGATAAATGTGTGTTGTCAAGCACGACGTAGATAAAATGGTACTTAGATTATAGTTGGACAGGCCTAGACGTATCTGTTTAGTTTATTATACATCTTGTCTCAACCCTCAGAAGTTCTTCGGTTTCTTCAATACACTGTAATATGAACCATTTCCGGAGACTCTCTCGTGCAGTCTCGACCCACTAATAGATCTAAAACCGAATACTGTGCTCGTGTATTGCACAGCGTAATCCCAGAAAGCTTACTGTGAGCACTTTGGACTTGCGTGTGTAAACGGGTTTGGTTCACAACTCCGCGGGTCGTTTATTGTCATCGAATACATAGCAGATTGGTGGATATAGGCCCCTTTAAATTAAATGCACAAAATATAGTCGTACGGATATAGAATTCGTATAGAACTGTGCATGTACTATACAGTACTATACTTCGTAATATCAGTTGGGACGGTGAAAAAAAAAAATGTGTAATTCCGCGCGTTTTGTACTTATTAGAACAAAATGTATATATCGTCAATTCGAATAAGGAGATATCAGTGCAAAACATTTCTTTGATGCATATAATTATTTATGCGTAACTGTGTGTGGTGTGTGTGTGTGTGTCACACAATTCATTAATGTCATATGTATGAAGCATGTTTGTGGAACGAGGACATTTAATTAAAATATCGTCGAGGACATTTAATTAAAATATCGCATCAACTTCCAATCACAAAACGATTATGAATCTTACATAAGAAAGGAATTGTCGTTTCACTTCCAACATCAGCACTATTGCACATGGAACTGATAACGTCAAACAAACAAAGTCGGTATTGCGGACGAAATATTTTATAAAACAGAAGTATTCTATGTACATATCAAAACTAAGCAGGCAAATGACAGGCATCTGTTGCATACATATCTCTGTAATGTAAAGTAACCGTTACAAAAATATAAATTATAAATAGCTCTGCAGAGTTACACTAACTTGTCATCAACCATTACATAGCACATTAATCAGAACAGTCGGCAATTTACCGTGCACCAGACAGCCAATTAACTATCCATGCAAGGCAGCAAATCAAACCAATTAACAATTTTGATTTCGTAAGTAGCAAGATCACCCACAATTGGTGTCCTGCGCGAAACATACAACTTTGCATAGATAATACTAGGGTATACTATGATAGTATGTATTACTGACAACATTCAATGTAACAACTCATGGTATTTTTGATTAAGAAAACACTCGTTCACCGGGTAGGTGCGTTTCCGTGGCAACAGTTTCACATATTATATACAAGTTAGCAAGAG
This sequence comes from Paraescarpia echinospica, assembly GCA_020002185.1. NCBI lineage: Eukaryota > Metazoa > Annelida > Polychaeta > Sabellida > Siboglinidae > Paraescarpia > Paraescarpia echinospica. The sequence goes on along the minus strand of CM034538.1, from coordinate 32,798,896 downwards.
GAAACAACGACAGACTAGCACTGCGCGCCGTTGAGCAATTGAGGGCAACCAGCGCTATTCAAAATCTCAATCGACAAACTTGTTTTGCATAACTCGAACAGCAGCATTCAATTCAACATGCATGACATCCTCATTGCGATAGTGTCTAGTTTAATTATAATGGCATTTCTAAACACATATTGCGAAGTGCGTAAAAGGCAACGACACTACATTGCGATAAATGCATAATAAATTATAAATACATATCAAGTAACTGCATTTTCAGTGTTATGATATATCATTATAGCAGATCACAGAAATACGTCTGACACAGTCCCCCATATTTGGCTACACTTGCATCGATCATTCGTTTTTACTTTAATGCCAACATGCCCTAATCCTACCCTGGTAGCACAAGCACTTGTGCAGCGCTCATCGCTAAATGGAACTCTGCTTGGCCTATCCGATCATGTCGCCTTCGCTATCGAACTATAGTAAAAACTATAGGGGAAATGGTGACGCTGTCGAAATGTCTATTATGCACTTGATGTTGTAAAGCTAGGTAAGAAGAGTTCACATACTCCGACGGGATGTACGGTGGGCGGACGCGCAGACGTCGCTGGTGTATATTCTGTCTGGCTGTCTGTGTCCTCTTCACAAGGCCATCAGACTCGTTGGAGACGACATGACGTCAGTCGTGTTACTGTCGCTGGAGCTGCGTTGTGCCTGGGTGGCACACGAGGGAGCGCCTGTGATAGGGGTGAGTCCGGTGTGCCCATCGACCATCGACTCGAGGCCGAATGTGAAGAGTCCGCTAGACGGTGTTGTAAGCGGCACGCCGAGGGCATCTGTCATGTTGGCGGCGCTAGTCCGACTGGGGATCGCCAGCGACGTCGGTCTACTTGTCGCTGGCTGCTTCATCGCCATGGTGACCGACAAATCGAGCGTGCACGCGCTGTCGACGTCCGTGTGCGTCTTCTCCCGCTTGATGGCGCTACTGTCGCGGCAGGCAGATGACATGTTGTGCTTGCGCACGCAGCGAGGCTTGTGGGCCTGCAGCACGAACTCTAGTTCATCTTTCTCTCGCTGGAGGCGTTGCAGCTCGTTCTTCAGCTCGCACTGTTCGTCCTCCAGACATTCTGTCTCCTGTTGGCACAAGATGTAACATTAGTACAGGCAGCTATATTCCGTAAGTTTAGGCAACTTGCAGGGGGCACACTTTTTATTTTTCCCAACTTTGGCATGACACCACTTGATATATCAGCACATCTCCTGCCAACTTTTCACATGACCCAAACCCCATTTACTCAATCCGACTTTTACATGATGGACATTTATGATCAGGGGGCATGCTGATGTGTATGTCTTGACATGTTAATAGCGATTTTTGTTCCAAAATAAACTACCCAGAACAGACTATTGAGTAATTCTGTCTGAGTGTTATTTGTTGCCATCCAGAGCAGAAACCCCAGATAGTAGTTGATGAGATTTTACAACAGTTGAGAACTTACATTTACTAAGGTGTTAGTCTGATCGACTCGTCGCTGACGACATTTAGCTGCAGCCAACTTGTTTCGTTCCCGCCGTATCTTGCGTCTATCTGTTTCTGCTGGTGACAACTGTGAACAGAACCACACGGTTACTACTAGAATGTATGCATTTGTCAAATATTTAGGTATCATGTTATTGCAAATAATTAGATGTGCGCAAACCAGGAACAGTGATTACAGGCAACGCAAATTATAAACGGAACAATCGTTGAACTAACTGGCATAACTCTTTGAAATAACATGCAAAATAATTATAACTATGTTGGAATAATTTTACTTCAATTTTTTAGCAACACAATCAATGTACCTTTTCGTCCTTGTAATGTCTCCTCGGTCCGGGTAGACGGCGCTGCGTGCCCGGCATGCTGTTGCAACTGCTGCTACTGCTGACAACACTGAGAGTGGGCGAATAGGGACTAGCATAGTTCGTTGCGCTCTGCACCAGTGATGACATGCCAGGGGGGTTGTAACAACCCCTCTTTGCTGATGGGGGCATCCACTCAGGGTCGTTCCAATCGGGGTATTCAGACTTGATAGTGACAGGTGCGCCTGTGGGTGCCAAGTAGCCACTCTGTGTGGAGCCTGGTGCCATTGACTGCAGTTCAATGAAAGATTGTTCCAGACTGGCGATTGTAGTCGGTGTCAGTGTGTCGATGGCGTGCGTCGATGAAAGGGTTGTGAAGTCAGGGGTAGTGACACTGGAAAACTGAAACAGAGAAAGGGTCACTTAAAACACTGCCTGGCAAGAAATGGAGAAATGACTAAAACATACTGCAGGTAAAACAATAAAATAACAATGGTCCTATTGTACTGTCGACTGGTGATATTTCATTCACAAATTAAATATTAATTGACAAAAACACGCAGAGAAATGGGAAAATATTGTTTTACTAACATAATGATAATTATGTGAATACAAGTATATTGTTAATATTCAAAGAACACAGAAACAAGTAAAATAATTGCTATATAATTATTCCTGTAGAAAATTTATTTGACCAGGGCAAGAAAAAAAAATCAACACGGGTCGCATTACTTGACGCAATCTGGAAATTACATAACAGCCGGCCATAACATTGGTGTTTATGCAGCGGCTGAGGTAACTAGACATGGCACAGTCCCAAATGTTACAGTCAATAAAGGGTCTATATTGGCAGCGCGCCGCATCAAACTACTCGGCGTGGGCGTCATAACCCGGGACGACCCGTGCGACTGCTAGCGAGTCAAGAATGCGACAGGCGCGACCACGCACGACAATTCGAAGGTGTGACCATGTCACGGGAACCCCATGTCACAGCCCTACCCACACGAAAATGCCATTATTACATTAGATGATTAGTAGGCGTCATACTAGCATCAATGCTAGTTTTAATGATGACGCGCCACCTGGGCAGGCGTACATCATTTCATTACCTAAAAGTTTACATAAATCCCGGGGTGGCGTCGAAAGCGAGCCGCAACAAGCCTCCCCGAGCGAGCGTTGACGAGAACAATGAACGTGTGTCTCGGCGGATATGGCGCCTCCATGGCCTCGCCAGCCGACGAAAACTAGGTCACGCGCTACGTTCGTCGACTCAAATTCGACGCCAGAAAGCGGCATTAAAGTGATCAGTCGGTGTCCTAACTACTGAAACTACTCTACATAAATATAAGGCGATCTCCACCGGATACTAATAAGGTATACAGAGTAAACGGTGTGGTTAAAAGAGGCGCTTACTGAGATTGGAGGTTCGCCGCCGCTATTCGCCATAGACGACAATATGTCGGCGACGGTGTATTTCGACTCTAGCGACTCGCTGTACGAATTCTCTTCGCCCGCTCCAACGTTGTACATGGCTGTCTAGCGGCTGGTTGTACGACTGCTTCCGTATAAACAAATCCTTTGTAAGTGTATATTGTCCACGCTGTGTCGGTTGACAACTATGGTCTCGCTGCTCGATGTTCACTCGATGACTCACTGTGTGTTACTGGTGGAAGCCCTGCCGCCGCGTAGCATAAGTACTCGCGGCAGCTGTAAGCTACTATTAATAGAAGCTGACTTCATTCGCCGGTTACATGTTTACCGCTTTCGCGCGGACTCCCGTGACGTCGGTGGAATGACGTACGAAGTTCAAAGTTTATTATCCTTATATGGAGCGGCTATATTTATATATATTGCGAGCTGCCGAAGGCAATCCATTGTGCCGCTAGGTTGACCGCGTTTGTTTGGGTTACCTCTACACCACGTCATAGGCTATTCATCCTTTGGTGTAGTAATGGTATATTCCTGAACGGAGATCGACTACATATGTAGTACCGTAGTTACGGGCTAATAATAGCTGCAGCGTCGCATTCAGAGACAGCCAGGCGCAATATCGCCGGTGTCAGAAAAACGGGAAATGGAAAGCTCTAGAAATGTGTATGATCTGCATGGCTTGTTCAAGCAAGACTGCACCACCCTAGTACGTGCTTTCGTGTCATTGTAAAGTGCTTGTGCTAGAAGTAGTGTTGTAAAGCGTGTAACGTTATAAAAAAGAACGCATAGAGATGTCAATGTTCACAATTCGGCATTTTTATTTTGTAGTAGCAACATTTTGGATTTTATTAGTAGCATGGGGGGGGGGGCTAATGAGCAAGTTGTCTTGATTGGGGAATATTTTGTTGTATTTTTCGTTAACTTAACATCATTGCAAACTATGTATAGCTTCCATTCCAAGATCATTATTAAAGATGCCACTGGATTTTAATAATCATACTCTCATTAAAATATTGAGAAAATTTTAAAATGCGTAGTTGATGATGATTTCCCAAGAACATACACAGGTGGAGTACCTATATAATATTAATTATGTTAGTACAATACGTGCCAAACATGCCAAACAAGTCTAGTTCGCTTTCTTTATTTATACATGTTTTAAATGTGTTATGCCTATTGTGTTGTGTTTGTTTTACTGGGTGATAATAAAGTAATTTGAAATACGAACATTAGTATGTATGATATTGTATCTTAACTTCACATCATATAAATAACAATACAGTATTTTAATAGGAACATGAGACACCGCTACTTCTATTTCGGTAGATCACTTTCTAGGCAGTGTTGTGTGAGGTAGAACACGTCATTACTGAAAACCAAATACGACATTTTCAATAACTTACTGTTTTTCTCTATTTACAGCAAACATGTCAAATAATATGTGGACTTTGTAAAGTCGTTAAGAAATTGTATTATTGACGTATCACAACTTCAGGTAAATTACGTTGACATCCGTCACAAACACGATGTATCTGGGTTCCAACCGTCAACGCGTTCCACTTGGTGTGTTTTGAGCGTTGGATGTCTATATTGGTTGTTGTCATGTGTTGTCTATATTGGTTGTTGTCATGTGTTGTCTGTATTGGTTGTTGTCATGTGTTGTCTATATTGGTTGTTGTCATGTGTTGTATATATTGGTTGTTGTCATGTGTTGTCTATATTGGTTGTTGTATATGTTGGTTGTTGTCATGTGTTGTCTATATTGGTTGTTGTCATGTGTTGTCTATATTTTGAGCGGCGGTGATAACTACTGATTGTTGTCAAATGTGTTACCTTTTGAGCGATGATTAGTAGATATTGATTTTGGTGATTGAGCGGTGGTTGCAGATAATCGTTGTTATCGCATTTATTTATATTTTGACAACGTAACTATTCAGGTTTTTATTACCGTGTAATGGCATGTCATGTCAATGACCTGCTGTAGTGTTTTATACCATGTTGTCCTAGACAAAATAAACATTGGAGATGAATCACTGGCAATGTATTCGTTTTGTCATTAACCAGGAACACGACTAATTTATAATGTCCCCATGCTGAACAGTAGGGCCTAATAATCGTACAGAACAGTAACATTAATTCGTAAAACCGCAAACGAACCCATAATGATATGAATAATATGATTACCTATACACTGGGTGGGCAGCCGCGCTTCCTCAAAGGGATGTGTTGATCGAATTTCTGGATATTTTGTGGAAACTGACCTGGAATATCTACATAGTCGGGACGCCAGTTAATTTTTAGGGATGGAACGTACACCACCAAAAACGTACACAATAACTCAATAACGTCAACACCGATAAAATGCATTTCCTAATGGTTAGAGCGCAGGCTTAAGACCGTTCTTTCTCCTACATACGGGGACATCCATAAAATACGTGACACAAAACTGAGGTTATAATGCTTAACGAAAAATATCTAAAGAACGTATACAACTGTAATTTGTTTAAAGGAACTTAGCTTTTTCAGATAGAACATGATAAAGACGCCACATTTTATTTGGCCATTAATGCGTTTATAGAGCGTTATACGTTGGATAGAAACACTTTGAATTGTGAACCTGTGATAACTCGTTTACGGAAACGGTTAAACGTATTCCTATCTCATTGGTTCGTAATTCTGGGCGATAGTATCACATTTAACGCGTAACCATAACCACGTTTAAGGTCCTATATCGGCTTGACGTACATCACGTCACAATGACGTACGTCCTACTTCCATCAGTGTAGTGTACACTATCGCGTTTCGTGTATAGCTTCGAATGTCTGTTGTACCTATCTATAACAAACACTCTCGCGGCAATAATATTGCCCTAAGTAATACTAAAATGCATCGATCGTGAAACGTTTATCAGCGCTGTCACGTCAATATATTGGGGGGGGTGACTAGTTTCTCCAGTAAGAATGCCTATCCCAAGGATGGCATTACGTGTACACACAAACATAGGAGACAGTTTCCCGAAGAGTTCGTACCAGTTTTTCGTAACACTGCGCGTGTTTTTGGTAGTTTTGCCTGTTACGTGCAACGTCCCTAACTGTAATCAGTGGACGGCTTACGTAGCTCAGGACAATCACAGAAAACACGCGTAATGTTGACAACAATCGTTTAACGTCCAATTTTGTATAAGTATGAAACTAAACATTTAATTTGATTTAACAATTTAAATACCTACCCGGTGCTTTGCTTCTAATGTAGCAAACTAATGTTATTCCCGGGTGGACATGATGATATGCCGCACTATCGGGCTATCACCAAGTTCTTAATTTTTAGCTTTATGGCTAGATGGAGGTGGTGGCAATTTCTTGCATCTGGGTGCTTTGTTCTATTCTGCTTACGATACACTTAAATACACTTTATACACATAACATTTCTCAATTATTACACGGCTTCAAAGAATACACGGAAAGAAATAATTATCGTTCGCTTACGTCATGCCTATCTTTGTCTCGTCACAGTCTACGTATCGTAACACGTGCCAACAATAACAGTGACGTAAACGTCGCACACTGCAATCACAAGAGAAGGACTTTCACCTATACAACTTCGTCGAGACTAGGTCAGATTACCCTACATGGAGACGAGAGGTGCCTGGATTACGCTCAGCTTCCATGTCAGTGAAACACACCACCTTGTTTACCGTAACGGCGTCTACTCACGTAACTGACGTTCCTGTATATATATACATCTACAGAAAATTGCCAAAAGTCTGCTTCGTTGATATAACGAAGAACTATAAAGACAGTTATGAAAAAACATGACGTTTGATAAATCTCCCAATCATGGTAGCATCGAGAAATGACACATTTCGGGGCGTAATGTACGTCTACTTGTAATGACCATGACTCCGAATTGAGAATGACACAAGAACATTTTCTGTAGGCCCTATATATTTATACGGGGAAACGTCGTGACAGTGTTGTCCTTGAACAAATATCACCCGGTTTGTTTGCTCGAGCAAATGTCGCTTGCGTTGTTTACGATCACAAGCAGTAACCACCATTGCGCACAACTGATAGCGCCATGTTAGCGCCTTTCCTTCGCGGCGATACCGCCGTCGTACTGCGAATACAACCAATAGCGTCAATGATGTTCGAATTTCGTTGCAAATGCATTTACCGTTGAATTTTGGTAATAGGCCTATGTTTGATTATTTCATAGACATTAGTGGATTGATTGTTCTGTACCAGTTGTGACATTGCTCAATGGCGACCCGATGCAAACTGATTGCATAGAGAATTTCGGTTCACAAAAAGTACAATAATATTATACGTTGATCGTGTGAGCCACGGTATTATAAAACACATAGTTACAAACATGCACACATCTACACAAACATGGAAAGAAAGATGAACATACATAGATATGCAAATGATACATACAAAGATATATACATGCACGCAACACGTGCAAACATACAAACCTGCATACATGCATACGTACGTATATATATATATATATACATACATACGTACGTACATACATACATACATACATACATACATACATACATACATACATACATACATACACATATACGTACATATACGATTTATACATACATTGTTACGTACATACAAATATATATACATGCACGCAACACGTGCAAACATACAAACCTGCATACATACATACGTACGTATATATATATACATACATACATACGTACATACATACATACATACATACATACATACATACATACATACATACATACATACATACATACATACATACACATATACGTACATATACGATTTATACATACATTGTTACGTACATACAAAGATATATACATGCACGCAACACGTACGTATATATATATATATATACATACATACGTACGTACATACATACATACATACATACATACATACATACATACATATATACATACATACATACATACATACACATATACGTACATATACGATTTATACATACATTGTTACGTACATACATGCGTGCAGGCAGACGGACGGACGGACAAAAATAATGCCAGTCATACAGACAGACAGACAGACAGACAGACAGACAGACAGATAGACAGACAGACAGACAGACACAAAAATAATGTCAAACAGACATGAGTGTGTCCATTGACAGACGGACGGACGGACGGACGGACGGATGGAAAATGGAGCGGACGAGAGGACGAGCGGACGGGCGTGCTAATACGCGTCGAGGAAGCGGTGCGACTATTCTGTGAGCGGACTCTGCTCTCTGTGGTTAGGCCAAGGTCGGGAGTGACACCATATCGTGCTAATATGGGGTTCTACAGCCTGGTCCGCTACAGCTCTGGTGTCAGACCGCAAAGCCACCGCCGGTTTATCTCCGGTATTGTATTTATGGAATTGACTGATAAATTAATGTGACCGACTCATCAGCCTTATCATGGCTAAGGACAATAGCCATGGTAACCGTTTTCGTGTCACCGGCTTCGTCTAACGTAACGTTTGTGCGTGCGTGCGCGTCTGTACACTCCGCCATACGTCTATTTAACTTTTTAGATCTTACAACAATGAACGCATCCGGAATCTGATGTCATAATCCAAACAATATGCATTGCCTCAGTAAACATGTTTACATACATAATATTAATTTATTTTACTTAGGCGTGTACACGGCATGTCAACCTTCCCTCTTGTTCCCTCTTGCTGTTACTACTTAGACAATGTGTGCACTTTGCCTTTGTCGCAAAGAGAAAACTGGGGCTAAAATTCAACGGACACCTATCCGACACCTTTATTTTATGGCGGCAATTTAGTACGTTTTTAGGACCTGTTTGCTGAATAAAGCGTGATTGACATATTAGCTCCAACAATAGTTATATATTGGCCTAATACTCGTTTGGGTCAAACCATAATTTCAACGCCCTTTTTATTGCTTTTCAAACGTTTCTAACTTTTCGGTTATGCCAACAAACCAGTTATTCGTGCTTATATTGCCACCCAGAGAATTAACTCTAGATTGCAGGTGACAAGGAAACCTTTTGGCTTATCGAGAATCCAACCCTTTTTATCTATGTGTATATCGCCCTTTTAATCTACACTGCTCCTTTACTAATGTAATTTCATGGCCTCTAGTCCTTCTATATTTCTTAATTGAAAAAAAATATTTCTATCAATATTTTTCATATATTCAATATTTTAAAAACTTCGATCTGATCTCCTCTCAATCTCCTGATCTATAATGTTGTCAAACCACATTCTTTTAGGCGTATTTCGTAACTAAGATCTTTCTGTTTTGGTATCACTTTAGTCGCTCTCCTATGTACTCTTTCTAGCATATCTGTCTTTCTTGCGATATGGCCTCCACGCTTGCATAGCATTTTCTAAATGAGGCCTAACTATTGTTTTGTACAGCGGTATTATTAGTTCTTTTTCTTTATACGCTATAGTTCGCCTATTATTCCAAGGATTTGATTTCCCTTTGAAGCTGCAATTCCGCACTGCTCTGAAACCTTCATATCAGCACTAATTACTAAACCTAAATCCTTTTCTTTTATAGTAGTACTTAATATAGAACCTCCCATTGTATATTGTACATCTTCGTTCCCATGTCCTGTGTGGAGGCATTTATATTTCCTAAAATTGAACAACATCTGCCATATTTCAGACCATTTGATCAACCTGTCAAGATCATCTTGTCTATCTCCATCACGTTTAATCTTTCTAAACACGTTTGTATCATCCGCAAATTTCAACACCTTACTTGTTATATCATCGTCCAAATCGTTGATATATATTAAGAATAATATAGGTCCCAGTACTGATCCCTGTGGTACCCAACTCAAAACCGATTTCCAGTTTGAAGCCTCCCCATCAACTACTATCCGTTGTCTTCTGTCAATTAGCCATTTTTCTATCCAGTTAAGTAAACCATTTCCTATGGCATGGGCCTTTAGTTTAAGCAGTAACCTTTGATGTGGCACTTTGTCGAAAGCTTTCTGAAAATCTAAGTAGATGATATCTACCTCGTCTGCCCACTTAGTGATGTCTTCCAAAAACATGCCATATTTGTTAAGCATGACCTCGCTTTTAGAAACCCATGTTGAGATGGGTTTATCAAGTTATGGTTAACAAGAAAATCCACCATGTGATCTTTAATTAGTTTTTCTAATAATTTGCAAATCACCGATGTTAAACTCACTGGTTTGTAGTTCTCTGACTTGTTTCTCGAACCCTTTTTAAATAACGGTATAATGTTTGCTTCTTTCCATTCTAAAGGAACTACTCCCTCGTTTAATGACTAGTTGAAAACTGTTGCAAGAAGTACGCTAATTTGTTTTATAATTTTCAATAGTAGTTTGGGTGGAATCCCATCCACTCCATGTGATTTATTATCTTTCATTGCCCTTATTTTCTTAGGTACCATTTCCGGGGTTACAATTAACTGTCCTAAATAGTCTGATTCCGCCCCCTTGCACTTAGACTTTGGTACACGACGTAACCGAACATCTACAACATTGATCAGGTCTAAAGGCAATAATACTTGTCATTGGGGTCCAAGCAAACATGCATTTACTGTTCCATATAAAACATACCGTTATGCTGTTAAACCTGAGTAGATTATACCATTTTATCTGTAGGCATGGACCAAAGCTCCGTAACTAAATACTGAAATATGGATCAGTAAATAAATTACCCGCTCCTGTATCTATACCCAATAGAAAATAAACTACTTATTAAAAAACGAAACCTGTGTGTCTCACACAAAGTGGCATTGTCTACTTGTAAGATCGTTTGAAAGTGTTAGATTTTATCCCTGGGAGAGCTCCACAGTCTAACTAATATCAAATAGACCGCCGTGAGAATTCACCGTGCCGCCACGCCGCGATTTACGTGTGTATACTAATCACTATTCGCGTACAGCTGCTTGGATTAAGCAGGGAAATAGTGTGATACATTTTTTGAAGTTAAACTTCTGCCTTGTGTAGGCTAACTAGGCTACCATTCGTTTATGAACGTAGAGCCTACTGTGAATTGAAATGTCATATCGAGGGGATTTTTCCGCATGTGATGTTCTACAAATGAACGAACCACAAAACGCTTTTTCCTATTTAAAACTGTTTGGTTAGAACATGACGGATGCTTCTGGAATATTACACATAGAACTTTGTCACAAATGCCGGTCGGATCTGTGAGGTTAAACCTTGAATTATAATTTCTGACAACATCCGGTTACTGACACACACGCACGTACGCACGCACGCACGCACGCACGCACGCACGCACGCACGCACACACGCACACACACACACACACACACACACACACACGCTGTTTATGTAGGCTTACGTTTTAGCTCGTGCTTAGAATACATCATCACGCTAATACAATAAAGGTCGGGAGTCGGTTCGGTTGCCAAGAACAAGTGTTCCTCATAAATCATTACGTTAACGTTGTCTAATACCGCGTGGAAGATAACGATTCGGAATATCTCAAAGTGGCACAGTTTGTTGCTTATTGTGTCGGTAACCAGCAGCTTTGGTTACATTGTACATTTTCTTTCCGAGTAACTCAACGTCAAAAGTTGTCAAAGGCTGTAAACCACTCGCTGGCGGTGACCAGCGTGATTGTTGTAGTCCTCCATATGCTCACTTCCCTGTTCAACGTAAAATAAATTTTCCGGAAAAAATGCAAAAACAAAATCGCTCCCGTTTGTTCATTATGACAAAAACCCATAAGACAAATAATGACTTGCTCCGAAATAATGACTGAGTGGCTGACTACGACGCATCCCACATGGCGCCACTGCAGAGGGCACGAATCTCCCGCTTTTGGGAAGGTTTTCTCACTGTGTGTCCAAACATAGCCATTTCTCTTGCTTGTCCTCCATTTTCAAATAATCTCCGTCTTTATGAACCAATTCCGCATTTAACTGTCAGCTTAACTGTATTCTCGAGAGGTTCATTAAAATATCGACGTTGTAGGAGCAGTGCAGGCCGCCTATACCAAATTCTCATATTCCTATGTTTTGTTTCGTCTGCAGCAGGAGAACCCTCCTCCTCCTGATTCTTCAACTTGGCACTAAATGCACAAAACACGTACGCACAACCCACTGCCTACGGTAATCGTCGAACGGAGTGTTATGATGGATCGGTTCGACTCACGCTAGCGGCTATGTATCTGTGCACTTGGCCGCCGTCTTGTTTACAAGTGCCGCTATCGCATTGCTTCTTGGCGCGCAATGTATTGTGCGGTTTGTCATTCTGTGAGGCAAGCAGTCAAAAACGTCCATTTCAGTACATCTTTTTATCAGTTTACCATCTCGTGGAGCCCGTCCAATAACAACAACAACAACAACAACAACACAAAATGAGTTACTATACTTGAGTTATGAACGATATAATATATGTTTTAGCTGCTTATTATTTGCGTGTTGTCTGTGTATATGTGGATTGTTCGTTCGTTCAACAATGTCTAATTGTATATAAATAAAAAACAACGCGTTTCCATCACAGTGTGGTACTGGCGACAGTAAAGATATAAACAGTTTCGTACCGACGAACGCATTGACGTGTGTGTAGTCTACTCCTACAACTGATTGTAGCAGACTAAGGGGTTTCACAGAGATTGCTTCAGTAAGCGGTTATCATAACAAGAAATAACACAGCATTCATAATGTACTTATAATTGGTGCGTGTCTCACTAGTTCGCAACGTCGAGAACAATATCGTGTTTAGTACACTGAACCTGTAGGCCTGTACACTTTCACCCCACTCATCAACACGTCGTTTGCGAACTGAGATAATGCGCATATTGCAAATCAAATGAATGTCATTGTCATGCCGACATAATAACACGACGCACCATTTAAGCAACACTGACTGAGTGTATTGAAAGAAACAGCCTTCATGTAATTGATCGCAGGTGCGATGTATTTCAGGATATGTAAAACCGTCATAATGTATAGTAGCAGGCGTCCTACAGCATCGCAAGACCACGGTGTACAACGCCATTATGATTCTGTTAAGATGACATGAAACTAAAATTGGCAGCTTAAAGTTGCATTCTGAGACTGTGCAAAAAGAGGAACTCGTCATTCTATCCGCGTGCTATACGCTTATTGTACTGGTCATTTTGCAAAAGCATAATTTTGTCGAATAACATCACAAATGCCAAAGTGACAAACCCAGTATATAGTAGCAAGAATGAGTGGTACAAATAAAACTGTGTGTGATAAATAAATATTGTTCATGTTGTACGTACACTTTCTTAACAGCAACAAATAGTTAAACTGGTATATTAGCTCGGAATGGAACTTTATTAAGATTATGACATGATATGGTTACCAAAACATTACCCCCACGCTTTGTGGTTCTGATATCTAAAATTAGCAGCAATATGTTTCACACTTTAGACGGCGCCATTCGGGGTGTTTTTTTTTTCTCAGTACGTAGTAGGTTTAACGACCAGTCACCACCCACCAATACGTCGTACTACTCGTGTTGGGGAGTTTGTGAACTTACGCGATCACCCCTTAGAAGAGCAGATATTTTCACATCACACAGAAATGGAACTATGTCGGTGATAAAATCCTACGTCTTGTGTTTCTGTCTACAGATGGAGCCGGCCCGATCCATCACATACAGCCGTCTACCGACCGCCGACCGACTGGCCGCAAGGCGGGCAAATAAACAAGTCACTCACTACCTCTAGAGCTGACGGCCCGTGTATTCACCGGCCCTCACGCTCCGGATCGACCGGCAGACTTCAGTGATGATGCGTGTCCATATTGTTGAAACCAAAGCTGTTTTATATAGGCATTTTGTACTGTTGCAAGTTGACAGGTATAACAATTCCTATATAAAAGCTTGTAGATCCACGCTACGCTCGATGCACGTGGAAATCCATTCTATCAGCAATGCATGTTCACTTGCAAGGCTGCCAACACTGTACACATTCTTCAGAAAGACATAGATGGGCAATATCTGAATTTGTCAAAGCAGTTACTCTAGTTATGACAAACAAAATGCGCAGGAAATGTCAACAAGTAGGAAATGTGTGTGTGTGTGTGTGTGTGTGTGCGTGCGTGCGTGCGTGCGTGTGTGTTGCGTTCGGTCAGATTTGGATTTCCTTCCATCGCATATAGGTACGCGGCAGGTTGTGACTCTCATGCTAGAATGCCGTTCGCTGTTCGTATACCGTGACTGGTTTCTGCAGATTGTAGAAAGGTAAGTTCCTATGTAGCGCTCTACACTTCACTCCCCAGCAGACCTGTTCAATCGAACACCGTTTCTACCTCTCCTGGGAGCATTCAGTCACGTTGTGCGATTACTGTGCGAACACTATTTGTCACACCTATAGTTTTATCCACCACTGTCTATAGCAAGGTTCTCATTCACAGCTCACCGAACCGGAGCAAATTGGATTGCATTTTCGATACAGTATCGAGAAGATTTGGAAGATCATAGAACCTCTTGATTGAGAGTCCGATGCACTACACATAGTATATGCTACCTCGCCCCAGAATATATCGACACAAAACAGTGTTTGTTCATTAGTTCATGTGCATGGTTATATCTACGCTGGTGGTTGGGTGACAATTGAAGGTAGGAACGTAGACGATACAATTCGCAAAGGGATGTCAAGTATTTTAAGAACAGTGAGAGAGGTGTAAAATGCAAAAGACTCACGATGCCAAACGATGGTATTTCCAAGTTAAGACTGCGCGATAATAGAAATAAAAAACTTTCACACCCAATCTTCGTCGTTTTCGCCTTATAAGGGTTTTTCATTATGTGAAAAACCTACATCTGACCATGCGGCGAGCATTTACATCAGTTATGCTGTTTAACATCCGTGTGAATGCAGAACATACTTCCGTAATAACCTGCTTTTCTTTTGCTGCATATACTGTAGCTGCGTCCACGCGTTCATAATACTATTCAACAATCGCTGCGAAATACCGCACAGAAAGCACAATCACACAATACATTATAACATTACGGTCTGTTTAATTACTTACGATGATGGTAATGACAGTAATGACATATAAGACGTTATAAAATGGTGAACTTAACGTTTTATCGGGCATGCAGGTTATGGCTGTCACCGCCTGCTGCACGAAATGAACGTGTTACTTCTTGACACTCGGATAGTGTGGCAATTAGCACGCACGCACGCACGCACGCACGCATACACACACGCAGAAACACATAAGCACGTACTCACGCACTGAGCTAGCCGACTAGTTCACATGGTAGAGCGGGCTGAGCTGAACTTCTTTTTAATCAATTATTTGTGTACCAATTCAAATGCATTTCTTCAGTGCCGGTTGGCTCTCGTGAAGTTACGCTGTTCTGTGTCAGAGCAAACACGCTTTTAATATTCGAGACACTCCGGTGCGTTTAAAGCTTCACCGTGAATGAATTTACAATTGTTATAGTCCACCCCTTGTCGAATTCGTTGTTGGCCAGATCTGTAGTGAGGGAATAGATTTAGTAATATCTGCTGGGGGTTTCATTATAGAGAGTGTACACGAACTTTTGTAAAATCATGTAAGTGATTGACTTCGACCGCTAGATCGGACCAGTAACGTGCGAACACATGAATAACCTTGCCATAATAGAGGCGAACCTAATTTTGCCGTTTTTTTCCGAATTTCGATTGGACTCTAGAATATGATTTTTGTTTGGGTGTTTTATCATCGGTTTTATGATACGTACCTTACTTTGGACGGACGTAAATCGATTGTTCATAACAGTAGGCCCTATACGTGTATTTTCTGCGACTGTCCGATGTTTGGGGATGTTTTACGTTTATTGCGTTAACATTTCAAAATTACGTCATAGGAAAGGTCATTTGCGAATTCCCGGGAAACCCGTCTGATGTCTTCTGCATTTTTGTTAGTGTATGTTCAATTGTTCAGGAAATGATTCAGAAAGGGGACAAACGAATACACGCATTTAGGAAGAAGTTCTACGTATCTCACAAAGTTCGTAGTCGTCATGTATGTTTTATTGAACAAGACACACGCACGCTCACACACACATTTTATGTCACCTTTTCAAGCGTGTGTGTGTTACAAACACCCACCCACACACGCACGCAGCCATACACGCACTCATACATTTGCGGCAACTTTTCAAGCACAAACTTATCGGCCTCATGACTAGATGTTGCACATTACAAAAACACATCAGCGCGCGTTATCAAACAACGGAACAATTGGACGTGTCTTATCATACAACACTCGACTTATCATATGACAAAGGACGTTGCAGCCGTGTCTGCGAGCCGGCTTGCCGTATTGTTCCAACGCTTGGCACCTTGTGCTAAACAATAGACTGCATTGTACTCCCGAGTACGAGCTCTACGGGCATGCAGGTGCGTGCGACCATGTCATCGCCACAAAGAGAACCATTGTGAATTTGATTTAAAAATTGCGTGTTGTCTGCGTGTGTGCCATATCAAGTTAACTGTCGACGTAAGATGTCGTGTCGTCCGTCTCAAAGGAATTGAACTTCCAGACATGACTCACGGGCTACACTCGCGAAGCATTTTGGAGGTTATCTCTGATTTATATCCCTAACATGTTCCAAAGTAAGCTTTCCTAACTATTTTGGATACCATATCAAATTTAGGCTACTTCCCAAATACGCTGCTCTTATTCCAAAGTAGGTCTATCTAACGTAATTAGCACACACCAAACTCTTATCAAATTTCAGATTATTCAGAAATCATAAACATCAACAACAGGGTAATCCAGTTTGCAGACCCCGAAACATCTTATTGTATCAGTGACAACACCCTTATCAAAGTAAATTTTCGCCACCGATATAGATTGTTTTATGAATCTTACCAAACTGGTTTTGCACATATTGCTATAATTCTACTAATTTGCATTGCCAAACGTCTCAACTCGATAATCACATCATCAATACCGCCCGTTTAGAGTTTTAATGAAATGTTGATGCGACTTTTTACAATGATTTTTAAATGGTGTTTGTTCGTTTATCCCCGTGTATATATTTGATAGTTGTCTGAATCCAAATAGAGCATGTTGAACGAGGTGTGGCAATGTTATTATTTACTTATAACGCAATGTAAATATATGGACACTTCAGAAGTAAGTAGCTCTCAACCAACGTTTGACAGCCAAACTAGAACAAAGCCTGTTTGATTTCAACGATTTATAATAGCACCGTATTACGCAGTATAGATTATTTTACGTTACAAAAGAATAAGTGTGTCCTGGGAACAAATTGTGTTTTCTGATATTGTATGGTTAGCGTATTGTAAAATTTATCTAATGTGAAGATCAACTTTTGTCGTAGTATGATTTATGTAAATCGAATGCTAAGTCATACCTCATTAACATTTTGTGAAAGGTTGTGTTTGTCTATTTCTTTGAAACCGGACTTCTTGTTCTTTTCAATCATATGCAGAAAGAATAGGATAGACGCTCGTTATATGGACTCCTGATACAAAGAACAACGTTGAAACCCCCGTCCTAACTTGCACCGTTTTATTTATACCCATAGATGTATACGGAACATCGGCCACACGAAACAGTTTTGACATGTTCCAACGTGTTTATAGTAGCACGCGGCCATTGTGAAAGCCTATAACTAACCTCTATAGCCGGCATCAAATATAACCAAGACTTCACTCATTCCGTAGAACAGAATCCGCACCGTCGCCGCTTCCTTCTGTTTGATCGGGCTGTATTTGTAATAATTCCCACTCAGACGTACGGCCGAGTATCAATGAACACTTCCAGTACATCCGCTATTGTCGGAAGATCCTCCAGATTTCCGGATGTTCGTATAAGCTGCATTGTCAACACTGTGGTTATAACTTCAAATATCATGTTTCCACTGATTGTACTGTGGTAAAATAAGTGTCTAATATGGGTCGTGGACAGTAGCTTGCGACAAGAATACTTTTAACAAACGGATGTTTGTGAACTGAAATTCGGACTCCGATGCAACAGTCAATGTTTGACCTTGGATAGACCCGGATTTTCATGAAGATAAGACTGTCTTGCTTTATACGAATTGTTTAGATATTTAGAAGGTTGACACGCATATAGGTAGCGGACGAAATGTCGACAAGATGTCCTGTGAGTTTAGATATCTGCATGCTCGCTTATATAAGCCCCCTACGCGGGTGCTCGCTTATATAAGCCCCCCTACGCGGGTCTACATTTGGACGACGGTTATGTTGCAAATATTCTTCTGGAGACGGAGACGTTTCTCCCGGTACAAACACTGAGATAGAGTTATAGAGTTACTAACGGTAATATAAATATTTGACGTACGTACGCGTGCACACACACACGCGCGCACGCATACGCACACGCACGCACACACATACACAGTTATTGAGTCAACATAACATCAACGTACACATATAGTACTTATGTGGAACATCTAGTTCGCAACAATATACATGCTTATTTATATTTAAAAATATATAATACTGATTTGTTTAATGTTACCTACTCGTTTATGAAATAACACGTTTATTTGAGATATAGAATAATAATAATGTATTTTGTAGACGATTTCGAGGTCGTTCAACCTAGCCTCGTTTTAGATCCGTGACGTGTATAAAGGCGCAATGTCAAGTTCCCTTGCATTAATAATGCCATCGGTGCTCATTACCAAGCTATCTGTACTCAGGCTTCTTAAATTGTTTACAAGGTTCGCCCAGTTGTTGCCAACTGGAGTCCACTGTCAAACGTGCTAGCCTTGCCGGGCCACTGAACGTGTTACGCATTCACGGGGTACGAAAATCAATCGACTTCGTAGAGTAGGACGTAGTACAGTCTCCACGCTCGACGCCAACGGAAGGTAGTATTGAACGGAGGGGTTTGCACCGCGCTGACGCAATCACGGCAAAGGTTACACAATCACGTTGACGGGAAGTACAACGACGCTCATTGGTTAACAGGCACACTGCTGGTTAAGTGTTTCGTATAATTAAGATGCCAAAATTTACTTGTTTTTCGATATCAATGTACATATATGTATTAACAAGTGTTATAACCACATGTCTTAATCTTAAGACATTAATACTGTAGGACTGGTAGAAGATTTCACCATCAGAGATCCTACAAACCTACAAAATGTGACAGACTGATACAATCATCCGCTATGGACATTATATTTCGCCTTCGGACGTGAACAAATACTGGTGTCTAACAATAATAGAACCTGCGTAGACCTACGTATGTACGCATGTGTGTATGCATGTATGTATGAATGCATGCATGTATGTATTTTAAATTCCCCTAAAGACGGCAGTGACTTATTGCCGTACAGCTGTCACTGGCCAACGGAGCCATCACTGTATCGTGTGTCAACTGATAGCGGCGCGATCTTGTTCAACTAGCGTTTTCTATTTGTATCTGTGGAGTGGAGTGGCACGAGTTGGAGGGCGGAAGAGGGGTGACGTGAGAGGGTGACGATTATGGGGTGTCACTACTAGGAGATTTGAAACCTTCAGGTTTGGCGTCAGTGAAGAAACGTGTTATCCCCACACGTGATCAAAGTGTTTGTTTGTGCTGTTGTCAGACGTCAACCGGTCACAAGACGAAAGTACAAAACAGCAACCGCAGCTGTTAGCGATTCGGTAAGACCAATATGCTATAACTGCGAGGCACCAGCCGACGTAGTCACGCGTTCAAATCGCTGCTGTCTTCGCGCAAACCTCCCGTTTAGTAATACTCGCATTTTATTAGTTTATAAATGATTTGCATAAACACACGGACGAACACATTGTTTGTGCCACGTATAACGATTCCAGGGTATGCTTCCACATTTTGAAGGCTGATGAAAATGTGACAGTCATGTAGGAGCGACCATCCACGTCGCCGTAATCAGTTATTTCCCTCATTAACATTTAATTCTTTGTCGCTCCATTTCGCTCATTTCTGTGCATCTGTTTAGCAACAGTGAATACAATAATGTGGTCGCGGTGTAAAATTACTTGTTTCGTGTACCGGCCTTCTACCGAGAAAGTTTTATTTCAATGCACAGCTCATCACACACGCTACTGTCACCAACATAAACATAAATGGGTGAATGAACCCAAATTCGCGAGTAAGTCTGTTATTGAAGGCATTGTTCCAAATCCCACTGCGTTTAAATGTCGGGTACTAAGAAAGAAACATGATTTCCTTCGGCGGCGGACCCGGTCGCAGCACAGGGGCCGGGTCCTGTATAATGTAAATCTCCAATGTGTTTTGACTATAAAAGCTACAGACGTTAATGGGTAGTTAATTAAAACAACATATCACCGAGATGCATCGTACAGTGCGATAATAATGGAAGCGAAAGAACTTGCAGTTTAATCTTACAAAATAATTTTTTACTTGATATGGATGGAGGTCACACGGTTCGGATGTGACGTGCGTGGTTACCTGCCCATCCTTGTACAAATGCAAGCAGATAACGTAATAACCAGCGATGACACCAGTGCATTCCAAACTGGTGTCGTGAACATTGCGTTTATATAATTAGACAACGCGCGTCTTCGAAGTGACGACTAGATGTCCGAACGATTCCGGATGTCTTCGTATAGGTGTGAATGACCACCTTGTTTATGTCCGGCCGAGCGGATTGTGAAAGCCACGACAGCGCGTGCATGACATGTTGACGTCGTAGCTCTATTTATCTGACGTAATGCTGTTTGCAATAATTATGTAGTTAATTTCACTCACGTAGTTTTTATATCTGCAGTTTTGTAATTTCACAAAAATACTTTCTCTGATTTCGTTTAGGTTCTTGCGCAGGTAGCGCAATCTAGCGAACATTAAACGTTGAATCATCCGGTATTATTGTCTATTCTGATGACGGGTTTACATCATGCTACTAATGTTGGAAATACGGTATGTAATTATTTTATAATAACATAAATAACAAATTCACTTAATTTTTATTTCCCTGAACGGTATTTTATATCAACATAGACATTGCTGCAAATACATCGTTGGTAAATATTCGCCAACGTTTTGAAACATTGTGTGGGAAACAATTGATGCATCTAAACCCAAGGCTTCAACCGCAGTGATAGTTAAAGAACACCAATAAAACAGCCAGCATGGGCAACACGCCAACAATCATATCTTCAACAACGAAATATTTATATAATTTATTAACTTCCTGGGTTTTTTGGAGAGTCTAGCCCATGCATTGCCACACTCCTCTCAACATTTACGTATTTATAAACAAGGAAGTAGCCGATTTATTATTAGCAGCACGTTTGCTTTAAATGTATCTGCGATGAATGGCAGTTTTCCTAACTATGGATCTTTGAACTATATGAACAAGGAAGGTATGAAGACTACCACACCTACATCACTAATAGATTGCGCGTTCTTTTTAAATGTCAGCGTGTAATTAACTGGACAAGAAACAGCGGCTACAAATCTAGGAATGCGCCCGTCCCGCGAAGAACAAACATTACATGTGTTGTAGAAATAAACAAATATATAACCGCTGCGTGCAGGACCACCGCGTTAATTCAACAGCGTAAAACGAGCTAGATTTTCATATTACCAACTAACAGTGTTTCACTCATCGTGTTGCCGAAACAAGGGGATTATCGCCTGACGACATGCAGCACCAACACGCCGTCACGACTACTTGCTGTGCTAAACGATTGTCAAAAGTGGCATTAATATCGTAATGGAATATTTAGTACTTTACTTTGTAATGTTTAACATTTTGTTATGTTAAATACCAGGACGCGGAAATGGACATTGCCGGACGTAGAGCAGCGGCATTAAAAAAAACCGATGCAACGCAAGTCATTAGAGCTATAACTAACACTATTTTTATAACTAAATCAGTAGGCAAATTATACGGTTGGCGAGATTATTTCTTCAAAATTTAACTTTATCACATTTTTGCCACCGAAAAAATAGGCAAACTGTGCACCACAACGAAATGTGAAGTATTAACAATAAAAGACAGACAATTAAACCGCCCGTCTTTCCACTGTACGGTGAGGGACCGTGTTACATGTTTTCATTGCAATCCAACAAACGAACAAACTAATTTGAACAATGAATGTATTCGCAACTGACGAAAACAATGGATTTATACCAGTTGTTCTTCGTGTCTTGAATTGAGATAGCATGCTCTCATTTCGTCTTTCGTCTGCACGCACTCTGTTTGAGAACGAGGACGTTCCTCGTATTCATTTTGTTCATAAAATAACAAAACGCAGTGGTTAAGTTCTTCCTCCGTGTGTTGATGTTTTGTTGTATAAATACGCCAGAGTGCTCTCCTGTTACGATGCAATATTTACATTATTGCGACAAATCATCCCACTTCTATCAACAGATCATTCGTACACATTTGAGATTACGTCATGACACTTCACCTTTTCTATGACAATGTGACACTTACTTATGTCACGCACTGAGTCGCACTTAATGTGGTGACGTGGTGAATCCTTTCCAGAGGTTAAGGCTAGTCATTTGATATATTAGCGTCACCGGTGTCCATGGTTTAGCAATGATTTCTCGAAGAGTTTTCTTAGGTCAAACTCTACTACAATTGACCTGTTCGCGCATCTGCAATGTTTGCGACTGCGCTTGTGCCAACAGGTCATGAGATGCGCCACACCGAAGTAGCAAAAAACGTGTTACTCTGGAGGCCTTGCTCAGAGGGGGACACCCAAATACAGGATTAAACTAGATATTTAATAATGTACAGTGACACGTACAAATATTATGTGACTCGTACACATAATAAATATATTTGATAGTATCATAACGTGTGAATTTCATAATAATACAACATATTATATGATATTATTGTAACGTACTTGTGAATTTAATATTTTATCTGTAAATTGATGTTAATTCAATGGATTCCACAGCATTGTTGGTGAATATTTAAACGTTTGTTTGAGCTTAATAATTATTATATGAATCCATTATTAATCACGTGGGAATGTGCAGATCCGGACACCAAAATAACTGTGCAATACCGTCAAGAAATATTTTATAAATTGGCATTCACGATCTCAAATGTGGTCAACGGCTTAATCCGCTGCAGAACGCGGAACAAAAGATGACAGTTGAACGCGTAATTTAGTAAATGGACCAATGGACCAAAGTACTGCCTAAACACGAACATTCCATGAATGCCAACTGTGTGCGCATTTCTGCAGCAACTCTAAATTACATAATCCATCGGTATATGGCCACTCTGGCAGATGGGCGGGACATGTACATAGAATGGGTGAAGACAGACTGGCGAAAAGAGCATGGAAAGTAGAAGAGGGTGGCAGACGAAGGAGAGGAAGACCAAGGCTGAGATTGAACGACAGCATAAAAAGAGACCTGGGAAGGGCTGGCGTGAACAGCCACGAATGGACGGCCATTGCGGACGAGAGAGAGAGAGAGAGAGAGGTGGAAAGAACTGATAAGAAAAGTAGAATAAGCTACCAAGTGACGTGGACCCCACCCCGCAAGGGAGCAAGAAGACGGCCACTCTGGATGTTCATTGGTTGTCTAGGTTAAAATATCCGTTGTTCCTAAACAGAACGTGGACACGATGTAAATTTATTCCCATGGTTTCAGCCGAATTAAAGTGTACCATACCCATGTAGCAAGCTCACTAATAGTCACGTGATAATTGAACACGGCTCGTAACGACACCGGGAAGGGCTCGTCACGGTCCCTGAATCCTCGTCGGACAACGAATCTGGATTCAGAGAATGTTATACAATTTCTTTCTTTCTCAAAACGAATGTAATATAATCCGGGATCAAACCGCATGCTGGTAAACTACATTAATTTTCTTTATCCAACAACTACCATATGTGGCGTAGAGAAGGGAAAGAAGAGACATAATCCAAGTCACCGATGACATTTATAATAAAGAAGTCTTCATCGCCATCACCACAAATTGCACACGAGGCCACAACACGAAATTCTATTAAAAAAAACACCCAGCAGATTTAACAACAGAAAACACTTATTTTCACAAAGTATATTATAAGACTGGAATAATCTTCTCCAACAAATGTTTAATATCTAGGCACCGTAGACTTCTTTTGTGTATGTCTAGTGTGCAGGATGTCTACGTCTACGAACAACGTTGTTCAACATATTAACTACAGCAATATTTATAACACCTCTGTACTGTATATGAAGTGGGTACGAGCAATTTACACACTCTTGTAAACTAGTCTTGTTTACATGTTTTTCTTGTTACTGTGGATACAATGCACATTGCTTGTATTTTGTGTCTGAAATAACGATTGATAGATATATAGATAGATAGATAGATATATATATATATATATATATATATATATATATATATATATATATATAGATAGATAGATAGATATATATATAGATAGATAGATATATATATATAGATAGATAGATATATATATATATATAGATAGATAGATATATAGATAGCTAGATATATATATATATAGATAGATAGATATATATATATAGATATATAGACAGATATATAGACAGATAGATAGATAGATAGACAGACAGATAGACAGACAGACAGACAGATAGATAGATATATAGATAGATAGATAGATTGATAGATAAATATACTGATTGGTTGGTTGGTTGGTTGATTGTTTGTTTGTTTGGTTGGTTGGTTGTTTGGTTGGTTGATTGTTTGTTTGGTTGGTTGGTTGATATATATATATTGATTGGTTGGTTGGTTGATTGTTTGTTTGTTTGGTTGGTTGGTTGACATAGATAGATTGATTGGTTGGTTGATTGGTTGGTTTGTTGGTTGGTTAGTTGGTTGGTTGGTTGGTTGGTTGGTTGATTGATTGATTGACTGATTGATTGTGTATACTTATAACGCCTAGCTTACAACGAAATCCTAACCAGCATTTGATTGATTACACGTTTTACACAATTCAGGTAGAACGAAAACACTGCATAAAGTTACAATAGAGCTCATGAAATCTAGATACGCGATCTCCTTGTCGGACACAGATCGCACGTAGATCTCTCGACGTAACGTGGCGCCATCTAGCAGATAATGTACAATGTTCGACGTTTCTGCGCTTGAATGGTGGAGGTTGTGGCGTCGTTGTAACGTAAACTACATTGGGGGATTGTGTACAAATAACGGGAGGGAATATGTTCGTGGAAGAGCGGAGAGTATTTGACAATTTGTTTAAAGTTGCATTCTGAGTTAAAGTACAATTTTAATTGCTATGTTTTTAAAAGGAAATGTATACACAACTTGAACAATATTTACTTACTTGATCATACCTGCTACCACATATGTCATTTTGGCATTTGATATTTTATTCAATAAATTATGTTTTTTGCAAAATTATTAGTCGCCCAGTCAAGCCAGCCAAATAATTTACCTAGGCCTATAGCACGCGGATACAATATTGTTGTGCCATGTATATGGAGTTGAGAACAGTGATAAATAGTGTATGTAATACTTTAATGGAAATTGGTATTTAAAACATGGAGGGCCTCAGAATGGGTGTGGTCACATAAATGCCCAACGAAACCTTTGGTTCTCCATTTAGGAATAAAGCTGTGCGTCAGAGTAACATAGTGTAGCTGAGAAACAAAATATATTCGTGATTCTATATTTTAATTTCACAATTGTGTATTAATATACCCAGACGTTCCGATTTAGGAAAAGTACAATGGTGTAAGATCTCTTCTCGCTGGGCCGCATGACAGTAGGCACTTTCATGTAATAGGCTTCTGTTTGTGGCGCCATCTAACGGATACAATTTATTCGAATTACGCACGAGTTCTGATTAGATTTAACAAGATTTAACAAGATTGCCATCCAGAGAATTAACTCTAGATGGCAGGTGGACAAGGAAGCCCTTTGGCTTATCGAGAGTCCAACCCTTTTATCTACATATATCCAGCCCTTCTGAGGTATGTGTCGATTTTATTTTTAAACATATTCACACTACTAGCACCCACACAATCATCTGATAATCTGTTCCATTCATTCACAGTCCTTTGTGAAAATGAGAACTTTCTCACGTCTAATCTACACTGCTCCTTTACTAATGTAACTTCATGTCCTCTAGTCTTTCTATCTTTCTTAACTGAAAAAAACATATTTCTATCAATATTTTCATAACCATTCAATATTTTAAACACTTCTATCTGATCTCCTCTCAATCTCCTGGTCTCTAGTGTTGTTAAACCACATTCTTTTAGGCGTTTTTCATAACTAAGATCCCTCAGTTTTGGTATCATTTTAGTCGCTCTCCTCTGTACTCTTTCTAGCATATCTATGTCCTTCTTGCGGTATGGCCTCCACGCTTGTATACAATATTCTAAATGAGGCCTAACTATTGTTTTGTACAGCGGTATTATTAGTTCTTTTCTTTATATGCTATATTTCGCCTAATCAATCCAAGGATTTGATTTCCCTTTGAAGCTGCAATTCCACACTGCTCTGAAACCTTCATGTCAGCACTAATTGTCATCCCTAAGTCTTTTTCTTTTACAGTAGTACTTAGTACAGTTCCCCCCATTGTATATTCTACATATTCGTTCCCATGTCCTGTGTGGAGGCATTTACATTTCCCAAAATTGAACAACATTTGCCACTTTTCAGACCATTTGATCAATCTGTCAAGATCATCTTGTAAATGCTGTCTATCACCATCACTTTCAATCCTTCTAAACACTTTTGTATCATCTGCAAATTTCAACACCTTGCTAGCTATACCATCGTCCAAATCGTTTATATATATTAAGAATAATATAGGTCCCAGTACTGATCCCTGTGGAACCCCACTCAAAACTGATTTCCAGTTTGAAGCCTCCCCATCAACAACTACCCGTTGTCTTCTGTCAATCAGCCATTTTTCTATCCAGTTAATTATACCATTTCCTATGCCATGGGCTTTTAGTTTAAGCAGTAATCTCTGATGTGGCACTTTGTCGAAAGCTTTTTGAAAATCTAAGTAGATGATATCTACTGGTGATCCATCATCTACCCACTTAGTGATATCTTCCAAAAAACATAACATATTTGTTAAGAATGACCTCGCTTTTAGAAACCCATGTTGAGATGGGTTTATCAAGTTATGTTTAACAAGAAAATCCACCATGTGATCTTTAATTGGTCTTTCTAATAATTTACAAATCACTGATGTTAAACTCACTGGTCTATAGTTCTCTGACTTGTTTCTCGAACCTTTTTTAAATAACGGTATAATGTTTGCTTCTTTCCATTCTAAAGGAACCACTCCCTCTTCTAATGACAAGTTGAAAACTGTTGCAAGCGGTATGCTAATTTGTTCTACAATTTCCACTAGTAGTTTGGGTGGAATACCAACCAGATTGGTTAATAATAGCTCCCAGCTAGGGAAGTTGCTTTTGATTTTCGAATATTTATGGTCAACCAATAATAAAATTAACTTTGGTGAGCCCGCCTGCCTTCATATTATTTTTAAAATAATGTTTAAAATAATGGTGATTCCTGGCGTTTGACT
Source organism: Paraescarpia echinospica (assembly GCA_020002185.1). Lineage (NCBI taxonomy): Eukaryota > Metazoa > Annelida > Polychaeta > Sabellida > Siboglinidae > Paraescarpia > Paraescarpia echinospica. Next base: position 32,771,126 of record CM034538.1, on the reverse strand, counting down.
GAACCCCAGTCAACTTCAAACTGTGATTGCCACAACTGAAGAGTAGAATCGCGTATGTTATATACGATGCTATTCGCTTGGTGGATAAGTTGACTGTCAATTCGGCCCACCCCCTGACCCTGCACCCGGGTGCGAGTACACTCCGTGCTCCCGGTACACTATGCCGCTGTAAAATACTGTGCTCAATTGACTAAAAGTCATACGTGCGCGAATTAGTAAACAACTCGTGATGGCCGAAGGCAATCTGACACGGCCGTGGCGTGACACACACGACTACGCATGGCTGAATACGGTCGAACTGATTGACATCTAGTGACGTTGACGACTTGAACTTATTGTTCAGTCATGTGATCCAGCTAGCGGCGATGTTGACTCAGAATTCCCCAAATGGGTCTTTGAAAGTATTTTGACCTAATATGTTGAGTACACAGTACAAAAAATTATATTTTAACCAAATACAAATTTATAACGAATGCATCAGTCGACATTGGTTGTTAAATAAAAGTAAGGCCAACAATTGGAAAACAAAATCGGATGTGTTTACAATATCCTCAATATGTAATTATGCACTTTGATGACTCATTCAGATACATATATGTCTATGTAATGCTTTACAGTATCTCATTAAATACATAGTTCGCCATACGAATGTTCCACTGTGTGTTGAGATGCAATCATGCACATACCAGACATCTTTGGAATTAACCGTTGGCTTATCAGGGTAATGTTAACGGCGTATGCATAACACAGTTCAAGCGGAACGATCTCGTATTGGGAAAATGTAACAGTTTACTTATTTAACAAGATTTAACAAGATTTAACAAGATTGCCATCCAGAGAATTAACTCTAGATGGCAGGTGGACAAGGAAGCCCTTTGGCTTATCGAGAGTCCAACCCTTTTATCTACATATATCCAGCCCTTCTGAGGTATGTGTCGATTTTATTTTTAAACATATTCACACTACTAGCACCCACACAATCATCAGATAATCTGTTCCATTCATTCACAGTCCTTTGTGAAAATGAGAACTTTCTCACGTCTAATCTACACTGCTCCTTTACTAATGTAACTTCATGTCCTCTAGTCTTTCTATCTTTCTTAACTGAAAAAAACATATTTCTATCAATATTTTCATAACCATTCAATATTTTAAACACTTCTATCTGATCTCCTCTCAATCTCCTGGTCTCTAGTGTTGTTAAACCACATTCTTTTAGGCGTTTTTCATAACTAAGATCCTTCAGTTTTGGTATCAGTCGCCTCCTCTGCACTCTTTCTAGCACATCTATGTCCTTCCTGCGATATGGCCTCCACGCTTGAATACAATATTCTAAATGAGGCCCAACTATTGTTTTGTACAGCGGTATTATTAGCTCTTTTTCCTTATACGTTATGTTTCGCCTAATTAATCCAAGGATTTGATTTCCCTTTGAAGCTGCAATTCCGCACTGCTCTGAAACCTTCATATCAGCACTAATGGTTAACCCTAAGTCCTTTTCTTTTACAGTAGTACTTAGCACAGTACCCCCCATTGTATATTCTACTTCTTCGTTCCCATGTCCTGTGTGGAGGCATTTACATTTCCCAAAATTGAACAGCATTTGCCACTTTTCTGACCATTTGATCAACCTGTCAAGATCATCTTGTAAATGCTGTCTATCTCCATCACTTTTAATCCTTCTAAACACTTTTGTATCATCTGCAGATTTCAACACCTT
>CM034538.1:32722603-32768406 GCA_020002185.1 Paraescarpia echinospica | reverse complement strand
TGTTGTAGTCTTCGTCATTTCCAGTATGTCTATATGACTTCCACATCATTTGTTTATGCTTAATTTTTCTAATGGCTTCTTTCGATAAGTATTTCTTTCTGGTCCGTTTCCCTTGTTTTTTGAAGGGAACAAATTTATCTACGATGCACTCTATTTCATTCTTTAAGATATTCCAGCATTCTGTTGCTGTCTTATTCTTCAGTGTATTATTCTAGTCTATCTTTGCTAAATATTTCCTCATTTCCTTATATCTTCCTTTGTGGAAATTTCTCCTCAACTGCTTTTTATTATTTCTTTCTGATTTTACTTTGATGGTAAAATGTATCTGGATGTGATCACTACTTCCCAGAGGCTCACATAATTTAACATTGTCAACTAATTCATTCTGTGAGGACAAAACTAAGTCTAACACATTCTCTCCCCTGGTTGGTTCTAGCACATGTTGAGAAAGGAAACTATCTTGTACTAAAACTAAAAACTTGTGGTCCTCACTACCCATACTCTGTAGAGATTTCCATTTTATATGCCCATGGTTGAAATCCCCCATAATAACACAGTCCCCTTTGCTCACTTCCCTTATAGCGTTTTGTATTTTTTCATTCTCTTCTATGCTTATGTTTGGACTTCGATAAACTAATCCAACCGTTAACGTTGAGTTTCCTGTAACTATGTTACACCAAACAGCTTCTTCGCAATCTGCTTCTCTGTCTAATTTTATTTCAAAAGCCTGGATAGATTCTTTAATATATAAAATAACTCCACCTCCCCTTCTTCCTATTCTATCTTTCCTAAACATTACATATCCTGTCAGTCCCAATTCGGCATCCGATATACCGGTGGTTGCCCATGATTCAGTTATACCTATTATGTGAGGGTCAATATCTTCTACCATAATGTTTAGTTCATTTCTTTTGTTTACTATACTCCTTGCATTTAAACAAACACATTTATACCCAGCTTCAGAACAGTTTTCTAGACTGTTCTTTGCTGAATTATTTTTGCTGCCTTTATCTATGCCTCCAGTTTCAGGCTTCTCTGCGAGTCCCCCCTGCGAATTTAGTTTAAATAGTTGCAACCTGTCCCACTGTCAACAGATCGCAGCAGATTCTCTGAGAATACTGCTGCCCCCTTTCCACTTAGATGGAGGCCATCTCTCATGTACATATCTTCTCTCCCAGCAAAGTACCCCCATAAATCTATGAATCCCACGCCCTCTTCCTCACACATCTGCTCAACTAGTGCGTTGATCGCCATCCTCTTACAGTTTCTGTATCTTGCCCCCCTTCCTCCCATTACTGGCAAAATTCCTGAGAGAATAACCTGTTCCACTCTTGTCTTCTTTAGCTTCCTCACTAGATGTCTGTACTTCTGAACTATACCAGTTGTTCCCTCCTTGTCTGCATTGTTTGTCCCAACGTGTACTAGTATAGACCCTCCCTTGCCATGCCCCAATACCTTCTCTACCCTTTCGGTCACATGCTCTATCCTAGCCCCCGGTAGACATACAACAACGTCCTTCCCCTCGCATATAGTCTTGTCTGTTTTTCTCAGAATTGAATCGCCCATAAACACTCTCTCTTTTCTCCTTGCCCCCTCAATCACTGCCTCGGAGTAGCTCCTCCGGTTTGCATATGTCTGGTTGTTGTCTTTTCCTCTTGTCATCTTCTCTCCTGTCACATTCTCTTCCATTCCCTTCTTTCCTGTCGCGTTTTCTCTTGTCCCTTTCCTCCTGTCATCTTCTCTTCTAGCACATTTACTCTCACTTCCTTTCGTCCCTTCTTCTTTCCTCCCATCACATTTTCTTCTCTCCTCTCCCGTCCCTTTTCCCCGGCTACCTCCTTCACTACGGTCACTTTCTCCCCTGTCACCTTCACGCCTGTCATGTTTTCTGTTTTTTGCTGAACACTCTGTCTTCTTCCATCAGTCTTCTGTCTCACAGTCTTACCAACTGCCTCTGTGGTATCTACCTCTTCACCACCTGTATCGCTGTCGTGTCTCTCCTCGTTCTCTACAGTCTGACTACCTGCTGATCTATCCCCACTGGCCCGTTTTCTCTTCCTCTGCCGAACACTTTTCCTCCGTCCCTCTGTTTTCTCAATGTCTTGTTCCTTCACACCGGTCACCTTCCTTCCTCTCAGTCTCCTTTCTTCAGTCTCCGTGTCACAACTCTGCTCCTTCTGTGTTGTAGAATTCTCAACTCTCTCCGTGTCATCCCTCTCTGCTCCATCTATTTCTATGTTGAGTCTCGCCTCCATCTCCTTCACTATATCCGTCAACTTACACACCTCCTTCATCAGACATTCCACCCTCAAACACCCCATACACCGAAAGGTGAATCCGTCATCTTTGGTCTCTGCCCATGATTTTGGACAGCCAGACAACGCAAAATCCACCCAGCTCTGGCAGTCGTTGCAAACTAGGTGTCGTTTTGCCCTGAGTTGCCGCTTGCAAGGTGCCATATCAGAATTTATTTATGTTCAAAGTAGTTTTATGTAGTCTTTGAAAAGACTTTTCTGTGTACAATTTACACCAGATTGTTTAGGTTATAGTTAGTTATATTTGTTAACACACAGTGACACACCGTGCCTTACCTAGTTACGATGTCGATGACAATGTATTCAAGTTAGGCTTAGATACAAGGTAGTCTTTACAAAGACTGTTTCCTGTGTACTATTATACACTTTAAAAGATTGTTATTTCAGGTTTTAATTACTCATCTAACTACACCGATTATCTCAAATAACGCTATTCTATTGTCGTTCACGGTACGCTAACTTCGCCTGTGACCTACTTTGTAAACAACGTTCCGATTACATTAACGTCCCCAATTATCGCTCGCAAATCGCCTACTTTTAATCTACCCTAGATTACTCCCTCTAGCTAACTTTTAACAAAAAATATTGCTTAATATATATCTATAATTACGTTATGTATCCTATACGCTCAATAATATCACTTATCTTGATCAAATATCCTTATATTTTCGCAAGTTTGCTGCACCAAATTCAAATCAATTCACCACCGGAAGTCCCCCAAATTAGTATGGTAAAGGATATGATAGGTCGGTTCACGTGGTCTGGTCTAAGTAAGGGAAAATGCAAGCATCGGTGTTAGTGCCACATAGCCGTCGGGAAGGGTGACCTTGTGAGGCGGAGCCCCAAATATTTAGAGTGTATGGCTGAGTGAGCTCCTAATATGTTGTAAAGTTTGTAAATGTTTTGGTGAGCGTCATACGAGTTGCGACAAAACTGCTTAAACAGCACCACCGCATCGTCTTCTGATGTCACGCCCAGCAACAGAAAAGTGCTGAGGCTCCAGCTGTCTCCCCCTCCCCCCCCCTATAGTCACCACGTCCCGACCCCAACACGCTACGACATGTCGTGACATCCTCCGCTACACTGTTCTCCTAACATGCTGAACATGTGCTTTGGACAATGGTTAGGCTTCACTATGTGTGGTGCCAGTGAATCCTACACAGATCAACACGCAACAAGTGTGGCGAACAGTAAATGATCCGGTATTTCCAAGCATAACTGTACACACAGTAAATTTTAGCAGATCCAATATTCAGCGTGAACACATACAGATGAACACAGTCACTTACCATATAACGGCCTTCAGCAAAACGGTTTGTAGTTGTATATCCTGCGCTGTTACCGTAGTCCGCAATGCTACTTGTGAAGACGGCAGATGTAGATCACCTCTACATCTGTCCCTGTCACTACATCATATATACACAGAGCGCTGTACGGATTTAGACGGCTTTGTTTGTATCATCACGACGGCAACGCCATCCTCGTGACCACGCCTGAGTCACGCTGCTACGGCCGTCGCTATTTTAGGCCGTCGCTTGAAAGGCGTGTCCACCTGTAATCTATAGTAATGACGTTTTGTATGCCCTCTTTCGCAATCTCAAATGCTGATTCAATAATATAAAATCGCGCTATGGGTCATGCGATATCCTTCTCTCTTCGTTATACTTACGTGGATGTCACGGTCACATAATCTAAAAATACGCACACCCAGTTGAATGGGCGTAGAAAATAAGATTGAATAGATTTAACAAGATTTAACAAGATTGCCATCCAGAGAATTAACTCTAGATGGCAGGTGGACAAGGAAGCCCTTTGGCTTATCGAGAGTCCAACCCTTTTATCTACATATATCCAGCCCTTCTGAGGTATGTGTCGATTTTATTTTTAAACATATTCACACTACTAGCACCCACACAATCATCAGATAATCTGTTCCATACATTCACAGTCCTTTGTGAAAATGAAAACTTTCTTACGTCTAATCTACACTGTTCCTTTACTAAAGTAACTTCGTGTCCTCTAGTCTTTCTATCTTTCTTAACTGAAAAAAAAACATATTTCTATCAATAGTTTCATAACCATTCAATATTTTAAACACTTCTATCTGATCTCCTCTCAATCTCCTGGTCTCTAGTGTTGTTAAACCACATTCTTTTAGGCGTTTTTCATAACTAAGATCCCTCAGTTTTGGTATCATGTTAGTCGCTCTCCTCTGTACTCTTTCTAGCATATATATGTCCTTCTTGCGGTATGGCCTCCACGCTTGTATACAATATTCTAAATGAGGCCTAACTATTGTTTTGTACAGCGGTCTTATTAGTTCTTTTTCTTTATATGCTACATTTCGCCTAATCAATCCAAGGATTTGATTTCCTTTTGAAGCTGCAATTCCACACTGCTCTGAAACCTTCATGTCAGCACTAATTGTCAGCCCTAAGTCTTTTTCCTTTACAGTAGTATTTAGTACAGTTCCCCCCATTGTATATTCTACATATTCGTTCCCATGTCCTGTGTGAAGACATTTACATTTCCCAAAATTGAACAACATTTGCCACTTTTCAGACCATTTGATCAACCTGTCAAGATCATCCTGTAAATGCTGTCTATCTCCATCACTTTTAATCCTTCTAAACACTTTTGTATCATCTGCAAATTTCAACACCTTGCTAGCTATATAATCGTCCAAATCGTTTATATATATTAAGAATAATATAGGTCCCAGTACTGATCCCTGTGGAACCCCACTCAAAACTGATTTCCAGTTTGAAGCCTCCCCATCAACAACTACCCGCTGTCTTCTGTCAATCAGCCATTTTTCTATCCAGTTAATTATACCATTTCCTATGCCATGGGCCTTTAATTTAAGCAGTAATCTCTGATGTGGCACTTTGTCGAAAGCTTTTTAAAAATCTAAGTAGATGATATCTACTGGTAACCCATCATCTACCCACTTAGTGATATCTTCCAAAATATATAAACGAGATCATGCTAAATTCCGTTGCAACTGTAAAGTACACGTATATTACATCAGCAAAATGTGAAGAAACAATTCTAAAAACAGTTGAAATATAATTAAAAGTGCAAAGTCTGATCGTTTTATGTAACATTATGTTTTGTTTATTCTGGCATATCGTCAGCCAAAGTACTTTTTTTGCGAACCACAATGTTTTATGTTTATATGTAATGTGACCGTTACATGTTTGTTTAATGTGAATATTTGCCCTGAAAAAAAATCGTTAAATTTGTAAGGCGCCATTCCAACAGTCAGTGCTCTTGGCGCCGCACGTGCCGACAGTTCTAGAAAGTAGGTAAGTCTTAAGATTACATGTACATTAAAACACAGCATGTAGATTGTGTTTGAAAGAAAGCCCAGTAGCTTCTTCTTCTCTTGAGAAAGTTGAAAAGCTGCGATGTCAGTCAGCTCATTCATGAATTTGTGTACAGAGGGATGATAAAAAACATTGCATCATTTAGCGTATTAATATGGTACGACAATGTATCTACCAAGAATAGAATAAACCTTGCACGTACAGCCAGCATAGCTAGCAAATTGATTGGCCGTGATCAGAAACAGCCGTCAGGTTTACAGAATGTAGCACGAAAAAGAAAAGGTACTCAAATAATTATTCTACAATCCTGTCCATCCTCTGAACGCATCTTTCCATAAACTTCCATCAGGGAAACGTTTAAAGGTAGGTATCAGTAGCAATAATTTTTTTCTCAAAAATGTGTTTATTCCCTCGGCCATTTTGTTTATCTTAAATGCTAGTTTTAAGTAAACTGTTTCCACAGAGAATGTATGAAGTCATGTGTGGTGCGTTATTTTTTTACAAATGATTAGTGCTAACTAGAATGTGTTTTGTTAATTTATGTGTATTACCAAATTTATTATTGACATTCCAGTGTGTACCGAAAGTAAACTCATATGTATTGCAATGTTTTAAAAGGACAATTAATTTAAACTGAACCTTGGATCTTAAATAGTTCAGTTTGGCCTATACGGCATGTGCTGGGGGTGATGTCACCTTTAAACGTATCACATAATGTTGATGTGTACGGTGGCTGAATATATATATTAATTTCATTAGTCGAGAGAAAACCGTTATCTTTTACACACTTTATTTTATTCTAAATAATTTATCGGTACACATTTCAGTAAGTTTAAAATAGACATAATTTCCCCATTTCAGTCTTCATTCATAGGACCATACTTAATTTGATTCATATAGAAACATATTATTTTATTATATTCTATGTTTGCAAACATAATATTTTCAGTGTGAATGTTGTTCAAGTGGAATAGTCCACCTTTATGGTTGTATTGTAAAAGAAATAAACTTTAATTTAACTTAACAGTATTATTAGTATAACATACCAGGGGCGGGTCCAGAGAGGGTACTCTGAAAGGGGGGGCACAAACACCTCCACTGGCGGCCGAACGAAATGGTGTAGACATTTTTTTGGGCGCAACGCCGCCGTAACTTCAGCTTCTCCGCTGTCTCGGCTCGACTGATGACATCGGAAGACGAGGGGTGCTATTGAAAAAATTCGCCACTGCGCCGCCGTAACTTCAGTAATTGGGGGCACATTAAACAGGTCTAGGGGGACATGCCACTGTAGCTCAGGCATAACTGGTCCAAATTACAACGGTCTAACAGGCACGTGCCCCTAGGCCCCCTAGACCCGCCTATGTATATTAATTGAGCTCTCATGTGAGTTTAGTGTCACGTCATACGTTATAATTGCCCCGCAAAACCCCGTGTAAAACAGATTAATACAGAGACAGGAAGCAGACGGATTAGCAAAGCGATAATTGCAATGCCGGTATTGAACACGGGATTAATGCAGAGTCCAGGCGTCGACCGAGTGGTCTGGTTTTGGACTGTGAACAGTCTATATCAAGCGGACGTGTTCAGACCTGTTAATTCTTAATTGGCAGGTAAGCAAAAGGTGGTCAATAGATTACGTGTTGACTGTTCCGACAGCGGTTGATTTGCTGCCTTGAAAACAGCTCACGTTATTGTGTACATGTAACTGTGTACGTGTTATTGTGTACATGTAACTGTGTACATGTTATTGTGTACCCCGCGCGCGTCAAATACAGTTATTATGTAGTGTGCTGAGGACGCATTAATATTAACAATTATTAATAATACAAAGATTGACTACAGCACATTACGGGCAAGCCGCACGACGCGACCTGACATTATTGTCTCTGCCAATTTGTTTATCGTTGCCTGTGTCGACACGCTGCGCATTGAGACGGGACGTTTAATTTGACGGTGAGACCAACTTAAGAGGGCGTCGAGTCACGGACAAGGTTCGTATCTTCCTACGTATTGAATTTCAACGCTAGTCGCGAGATACCTGGATTACAATAATCTATACTGTTTTAGCCACAATGCCAATGTCATGTTGTTGACATAAAGCTATGTAAACGAACGTAACGGTCGACGCCATTTTGGTATTTTGTCACCGGGTATAAACAATTGAATATCGTTTTTACAGGAAACTATTTGATTGAGTTATATGACTTAATAATTTGACTTAATATTACTTATACTGTGGGTAGTTATGTGAGATGGGGTCAGATAGGAATGAGGCCATTAAAATAAAGGGATGTTATCCTCTTTAATCTGCTGTGCCTGTGAACTTCCGCATGCGGTTATTAGCGTGATTCAATGTTGTTGATAAACAAGATGTAGATATATCGTTGCTGGGTCGGCTAGTGTGTATGGCATAATCGTTTTTAACAGGGAAATACTTTACTGGCAGCCTAACCTTTACATGGAACAAAGAAGCTACAGAAGATTATTAAATATGTTTATTTCACGAATAACAACTTGTTGTAAATATAGAGCTGTAGTGAAACATATTAAAATAACTTTGCCATAGTACAAGACATTTAATTAAATCTTTTAAAGTCCGATTTCTAAAACGATATGCCCAACCTTTTCAGCTCTGTTGTTAAATGTGCGTTTATAGTACCAGGATTGATCACACCCCTAAACACTGTACATTAAAGGTAAGTTCTTATATAGCGCAGTATCCAGTCCTCAGGACTGCTCAAAGCGCTTTACACTTAACTCCCTGGCAGACCTATTCAACCGAACACCATCTCGACTTCTCTTGGAAGCATCCAGCCACGCTGCAATTAATGTGCGAAGACTATTCGTACACAACTATACAACACTATCTACAGGCAGGTACTCATTCATACAGCTGAGTGAACTGAAGCAATGTAGAGTAAACGAACTTGCCCATGGTTCGACACCGCCGCACAGGATTCGAACCCTCGTTCTCTCAGTCGAGAGTCCGGAGCTCTTACTGCTGCGCCACTACGCTTCATATTCGGTCCACGAGGGTCCCATGGGTACAGTGTCTTTGGGAGTTTGTCTAATTTAATCCCTCAAACGAGTTATGTGTGGTTTCCGTCATAAATATACCCCCTTGAAGTGGCGTAGATTGAAATACACAACCCTTTCCACGGAATTACCTTCACACTCCATACGTAATAAGGATTAGATACAATTAAACGCTTTTCACTTCGATGGATTAAATCTAACTACATATACATTTAACACGCAAACGCGAATTGCTCCAGAATACTGAGTAATTTACAATGATATTTTATTATAATTATTATGTTTTCCCTATTTTGCGCAGTTATGTGCGCCACTCACTTCCCATCATTTATCACAAAAACTCATTTTAATATATGTCAAGATATGATATACCCTTATTATTATCATTACTCAATAAGTGCGATTTTATGCCCAAAATTCAATGTAGGCATTTACGTGAAATTGTCACAGAAAACGTTGATTTGATCACAAGGGATGTAAATTGACAATGTACTGAATGACCCCGGGTTGGCAGTGCACAGAGTGACCCCCACCGGCTGACTCGGCTAGTGATAATCCCTAGTATTGACGCGTTACCCAACTGAAGGCAATCCCGAGAACTTTTCCTGAATACACTAGTGGAGATCGCAAGATCTAACACGATTTGATTATGAATTTTGTAAATGTTGTGTCATCCCAAATCATGTTTTGTGATATACATGTTATGAACAGCCTACAGGGAAACAGGAGGCAAGATGTTGACGTTAACCATTAGTCGCTGATCCACGTGGCGTGTATTATCACCAACATCCACTAATACATGTACCTTATTTCAATATAATAATAACTAATAAGCAAATAAAAGAAGAGCACGAAATAATTTGGTTTCCATTAATTACCCAACATTCGTGATCTTTACCCAATACCCGACCAAAGTCAGAATGAAACGACTTTCATACGCTGCTGCATGTTGGCCATAACAAACCTCAAACCAGGATGTGTTATCAAGTAAATCGTAAGTTTATGTTTTTTAAACAACCACCCGCTCCCCCCGTAATTAGTGCAACTGTTACACCACTAAACGATGTAGGCCTACTGGTGTCACTGTATCCTGTCCTTAGATTGTGTATCACAAGAATTCATACCGTATTCCGGACGCATCTCATCGTTATCCATTGGAAAATTCGATTTTTGTGTGCACGTTTTCCTGATATGGCAACTTGTCATGACACTCCTCTGTGTATCCTCTTCATATTCCAATTTCGCAAACAGAACTATATTATTAGCGCTTTGTTTACTTGCTCGTCAATTTGATTGCAAAAATCATGTGATATTCATGTTGTATCGTTCGTGTATGTGCAAAGAATAACATCAACAACTAACACACTAAAAAGCTTAATCCGGCTGAACGAAAAGAATAACCGGTCCGTATTTATTTGCAGTGTGCAGTGATGGCAAACGCAACGAATAGTGTCCAGGGCTTTGTCCTCACGTTTCTGCGGTTGGAGAAAAACGCAGCCGTAAGCTTCGTCTTGGCGGCGTTGATTTGTGCCATCGCCATTGCTGCCGTCGCGGCGAATGTCCTCGTTTTTCTGGCGTTTTCGCTCACAAAACGCCTGAAACACCCGTACAACTACCCGTTGGTCTCAATCGCCATCACCGACGTCATCGCCGCCATCTTCTGGGTGCTTCCTAGCGTGCAGCCGTCGATCGACTGGAGTTGGTCGCTAGGGGACAGCATATGTCAGGTGCAGGGTTTCGTGTCGACGCTGAGTTTCGCGCTGAACGCGCACACGCTGATGTTCGTGTGCATCGAGCGCTTCCTCGCTGTGTGGTGGCCATCCAAGCACCAGGAACTTTTCACGCACGCCGCCACGCTCATGTTGCTTTTGACCGTGTGGCTGCTGGACATCGTCGTTGCTCTCTTCCCCATCATGGGCTGGGGCAAGCTCGTCTACGTCCAGAGCCAGCTACAGTGCGCTTTCGACCATTCCAAGAGCGTCTCGCAACTGAGTTTCACGTTCGTCGTCGTCTACGCGATTCCATTCATCGCCGTAGCGACGCTCTACGGATATTCATTAACCAAAGTCATCCTACTTCGACGACGGGCGGGCTCCAACGGAATGATGATCCTAGAGATGATAAAAGACGCTCGACAGGAGACATACGCCGACAAGTTCCATCGCCAAGAGAAGCGGCTAGCAGCGGGTAAGAAGAATCCTGTTACAAAAAACAAAATGGTCGTCAATCGCGATCCGGACGTGTCCAGTGAGGACTCGAGCGACGAGAGTGACAGCCAGACTGCGGTGACAAGCTACGCCGATTGGTCGACGCAGCAGCAGAGGAGACGCCAGTTGAAGAACCGGATGTACGTGCTCAAGAGGCGCGACTTCCGGGCGCTCGTCACCATGTTCGTTACGTGGTTGATCTACGTTACGCTGTGGTTGCCGTACGTCATCGTCAACTACTTGTGGACATATCGGCCGGGTGCGGTGACTGCCGAGATGTATACTGTCGCTACGTTTGTATCGTTTGTTGGCACGGCGTATAAGCCTTTCGTGTACGTTAACAACAAACATTTCAGGCACGACTTAAAACTGGCCCTCGCACCAAAAGGGTGAAGGGGCAAGGCAACGACGCAGCAAGGGACTTCTGACGGCCATGCGCTCTCACATGAGACGTGATGATGTGTCCAACAATTCAAGACTCCCTCAGTGCCTAAGGAAACATGTATTAACTTTGCTGTAGCATCGGTTTTATTTCACTGCAGTGCACAACGGAACACATGGTCTGGTTACCGTATCCAAGTACAGTAATGTTTAAATGATTATCCGAGAATGAGGTATGGTATATATTTACATTGAAAGCGGGTTCACGACAAGACATCAAAGAAGATGAAGCGGACCTCGTGGAACAGTGTTGCCAGGCTGCTGTTATTATAATCTTACACTACACACTGTTTCAGTTTTGCTGACCCTGTTATCTTTTATTGATGTTGTTAAAAAGTATTCATCATTGCATTGTACTGTTGGGGAGTTAGAAAGAACGCGGTCATGCGGACCTTGTTAGTTACGACCATTTATTCATATTCGCGAAATTATGACTTTTTACAGTTCCCAAAAGCGGATAATTGACAGAATATTGTGATTTCATATCAGTAGTTGCCATCGATATGTCCCGACAGAGCACTCCATTTGTAATTTAGTTCTTCATTGATAGAAATGTTAGCTAGTTAATGAGGCTACACTAAACGGTTACAAAACATAGGATATATATGTCGACATCACATTTTGTCATGTTAGCTTAGACATCGCGTGCCACACACAACCCCACACTTTGTGTATTTTGCCGTTTTATGTTTTGGGTGTACCAACAGTGATTGCATGGTGTCGGTTAGTTTGTGAAAGGCGAGTTTGTAAAATGCCTAGCTAATATTTCTGATAGCTTGCTGACATAGAGTTTGTGTTACGTGACGTCGGTCGTGTCGAAACATTCGAATATCAAAACAAGTTTCTTGATAAATAATGCCAACCAATACCCAAGTAGGCCTAAGCCAAGAAACCAGAGCGTCGAAACATGCAACGTGTTGTTTTTGGTTGCCAATATACTATTGCGATTTAAGAAACAAGAAAGGATTACGTTGATTGAATCCTAAATAAACATATATTTTCTATATAGTGTGTTCAAATTAGTATTTCTTATATTTATACATTGTTGTAGTCTTGCCATTCTATATATGTGTCGTTATAAAAGCATCACTACACTGAAGTTAGGATTCAATATATACGGACGAGGCATGCGGAATGGAAAAATGGGAAATACCTCTAACGTGATGTCACGTTTGGGAAATTCCTATCCGATTCCTGTGCGGATACGATTCGAATCGCTACGTGGAGCGATTCAATTTTCCGCATCCTCATCCGCATGACAAAACGCATCAGCATATGTACGTATAAAACTCCTGTTAATTCCCACTGGGGAATATATTCATTGTTTTGTCGTGTACCACGTCCGCATGTCGTTTCCGTACACATGGAATACTAGCTTAACAGTCCTAATTTATTGAATCCAGATTTTCTTTCTACCTACAGTTTGTTTTACGATAAAACCTCGTGCGGATATGAATATTCAACCCTGAAGTTTAAGCATACTTCCCACTGAGATACATCAACCTTGCATACAATCAGAGGACATAGTTGCAAACTCACGATTCCATACTCAAAGACTGACACATACCTCCACTCATTTCCCCCCTCAACTGCACGTCTCTGGACCACCATCCCACCGGCCACACCATATACCACTTCACTAGTAACTTTCAAGCAGCAGCTGGGAGGCTGGGCAGCAAACTAATCCCACAGTCCACGCCACGTAATATTTAAGGACAGCAAAGTGATTTTAACCACGTTTTTATTCACCATTTACATGGTTTTTAGTTATATTTCGAAAAGCCGGCATCGCGTCACTCGTGCGCACCTAAAAATAACAAACCTACGGGACATTACCCGGAAGTCGGCGCTGCCACATTATTCAGAAGACAAAGAAGCATATTAAAAGAAAATGCTTTGGCATAAGGCGTATTCAAGCTACGTTTATGCCGTAATGCAGATGACCATAGCTCAACGTCAACTACGTGCGATACACGTGATGCTGAACATAGCAAAGCAAGACAATTGCTGCAAAACTATGCACATGGAACGCTCTGTATGTTATCGCACCCACGGTGGCGACCTCTTGAGGAGACGAAAGTTAATAATTCTAAATAATTACTTTTTTTATTTCTGAAATACGTTACCAATTTGTGTATCAGAGGCGAATGGTCCAAGGAACCAGCTGGGCATATAAAATAGCAGATGAATCTGAGCACCTCGCAGGAGATACTCTTGTAATGTTCAAAGGTTACCAACATTAATCCAAACACTACCTTACGTCCACCCATGGAGCTGTATACCACTCGGTATACAACGGCAAGTAGATAATTGTCCATCAATCAATTCTCTCGTGTATGAAAGAAAAGGCCCTCTATGAAAACATAGGTGTCGCAAACGCGTAAGTAGAAAAGCCTTGAATAACTATTGTTTTATGTTCTTACATACATCGCCAACTGATAAATGAAAGGGCAATGGTCTATGGAAGTTAATGAACACAGGAAAATGAGAATGGATGTCGGCGTCTGGGAGATGAAACTCTTACAGTGTGCTGGAGGTACCGTTATATAAAGTGCTGTCATCTGCCGCATTGATAGCTAATGTATAAATTTCTTCGCAAGGTTGTTCCTCTCATTTCGAAAGGTGGCGTTACTGGTGTCATACGCACACGTGCCATTGGCTAGGTTCCTCGTGCGGTATTTACGCCACTATTATGATTACAGGAAGCGTATGGCATACATGTGTGAACTAATTGCTTTGACGTGGTGACTTAAACTGCACAGGTACCGTCTTGATAAGACGGTCATAGCGCTTACTCCATGACCAGAACAAGGCCTCAAAGGTTTTGGCAGCAGGTAACGAAGCGTCCGTACGAGTTTTTAATTTCTAAAAAATAACGTACTTTTAGGGAGGTATACAGGCTAGCGTTATGAAGCATTACAAGGGTCTCAATAAATTTAGCATGCCGTACTTTACGGATGGTTCCCTAGATCAGACAGATAAAACCTTCCTATATAGGGAATGTTTGCCAATTAGTACCACAGCTTGACACTAAGGATGTACGAATAAATAGCAAGTACAAAACCTAATCTACCTTTATCTGTACGTTCTTTGAGAATGAGAACGCTGACTTGGACACTGATAACAATTCACCGACAAAGCAACACTCACGCAGATCACGAGGACACAAGACAAGTCCGCAAAGCCATTCTCCCGAACAAAAGTGCGTGCATATTCTTTCTGACCTCGCATACGTAAACTGTGGAATGATACTCACCGCCCCTTATTTGAATATGAATCACTGCAATGTCCTAACTACCCCCACGCAGGCATACCCTGTGAAAGCACTTAGCACCCCTTCTTTGAGCAGTCACCCGGTGTAATTCATCACCAAACAAACTAAGAAACGGACACGTCCACCATGACAGAGAAACCATAACTGGCCGAAGCCATCTTTCGATTACATATTAAAGGACCCCGGTCAGCTCCTCTATCCGGAATTAGGGCGTAGTAATTTGTAACAGGAAGTCTGCTGTGTCAGAGTGGGAAAATGAGGCATAATTGAACCTCAAAGGTTATTGTAGTTAACTCAGCCCGACCAGGCCGTATTGTCAATAAAACTTGTTTTGAAACCGGATTTTTTGTTTACTAATTGAACATATTCCGGGGTCGTACCTTCCAAATTGCGAACGTTGTTACGGGCTTATTCAACATAATATGGCGGGCAGTCTACATTCAACATAGTTAACACAGTCTTAATGGGTCAGCACGCTGATAGTTTTCCCATTGGCGACCATGTTAACGTTTTGTCTGATTGTAAGAAAACGTGACCTGGAAAATGTATTAAACTTCTCACCTGCCGTTGTCATCATCTCATAGACATGCTGGTCGAGTTTAGTCAAAATCTAATATTTCTAGCTCTTACAAAATGCCTGTATGTATGACACCCGTCAATATTTACAAATGGATGCAGGCAGTAATCCGGCTAAAGTGTCAACTAGCCAAATTGCTGCCAAATACCCTTCCGCCTAGTAAAATCAGCTAAAAAGACACCATTTTACTGTCAACAGCTTCTACATTCACATCTAGAAATCTGACTACTCAAATGCACTTATGTCAGAGCAAGTGAATATTGTAAAAAATCATTTCTCAAAATTATACTGCACTTTTTTTGTAACCAAGCAGGAAGTCTAACAGTGTCCTGACCCCTTAAGAACATTATATTAATTAATAAACGAAAAATTAGGGAGAGGCTGCCTCCCTTTAAGAATCATAATGATAAATGCACATGAATACACTGATGTTGGGAATACGACGTCTTGGTTCCAACCGTCAAGGTACTCGCGTCTAGTTCAGATGTTGCGCCATTACGCATTAGCCGCTATAATTAATGACACACATCACGCAGTTTACGCCCTAGTCACGCGAATGAAGAAACATTTTAGCCATCCAGGAAAACGACTGTGCGGAAGTAGGCTTTGTGTAGTGTCACCGAGGGTGTGGTTCTTATTACTGGCTACGCAGTACTGTGGTACAGGACGTAATTGAACTGTTGTCGAAAACAAGTAGTTGCTGACCGATACACCAGCCACGCCGACCGAAGACCTGTAATCATCGCCAAACAGCAGCAGTGTTAAGCACTTGCCTATTTCTCCATCATGTTATCCATTTTATCACTATTTGCAATAAAATAAAGCCCGTTTTCGGACTGTCCCTAAAACATGAAGTGAGAATGTCGCAGATGGCAAACGTTGTTTGTGATATAGAATTAGAGGAGAAATTGATAGACCTCAGGCAGGAGAGGCCTCGTTTGTTTGACGCGACGTCCAAAGAGTGTAGCAACAGAGCAGAAGGCGTGTTTGTGGGAGGAAGCGGCAACAGGGCTCGTTCATCTCCGATTCCTGCTGCGACTGAGATGACATGGACGACATGGACATCTGCACAAAATAAAATAATTTAATTTAGCTAACAATAATGTCAATAAAAACCATTTTTGAATAGTTCCACAGTATTTCGCTGGGCAGTGGCAGCAGTTCCAGCCACTACCAACATCAACATGTCGCAGACGCCAGTCGCGTCGTGAGTGACGATGTGACAAATC
The DNA here is from genome assembly GCA_020002185.1 of Paraescarpia echinospica. NCBI lineage: Eukaryota > Metazoa > Annelida > Polychaeta > Sabellida > Siboglinidae > Paraescarpia > Paraescarpia echinospica. Next base: position 32,751,998 of record CM034538.1, on the reverse strand, counting down.
GTCGCAGACAAATCGTCGCGTTGTGACGTGTCTGTCGGGCTCAACCCAACTCACAGGCGAGAACGTCAATGCGACAGGGAACGACCATTGCATCACTCATACTGCTACTCTCGTTTTGCCAAAATGCAGTGCAAAGTATCGCACCTAACCATCTACATGTTGCACCTGTGAGCTTTCTTCACGTGTTTACAGTGTACAAGTTTCAATCTTCTATTTCTGCCAGTTTTATACGATTTCAACAGTGAGTTTTAATACCATTCGTACATAACACTTCGCGATTACACCTAAAAGGTGTATCGTGCATCAAGCTGTACATATGTGACAGGGGGGAGGGAGGGAGAGAGAAGGTGTATCGTGCATCAAGCTGTATGTATGTGACAGGGGGGAGGGAGGGAGAGAGAAGGTGTATCGTGCATCAAGCTGTACATATGTGACAGGAGGGAGGGAGAGAAGGTGTACTTAACTGCCTGCAATGCAATGCGACAGGAGGAGGAGAGAAGGTGCATCGTGCAATCGGTCAGTACATGCGACAGGAGGGAGGAGAAGGCGCATCTGCGCGACCCGTCGGCACACGGACATGATGAGTGGGGATAGAGAATAAGGCGCACTTAATCACCGCACATTACGCACAGGGAGTGGAGGAGAAGGTGCATCACGCACCGGCTCGCACACGCGATATGATGATGATGTGAGACATACAGGCGACCGTTAATCACCGCCACGTGACATGATGGGATGAGATGCTTAATCACGAATCTACCGCACATTACGCGATTGGCGATGATGTGATGTGGAAACATAATGCGCATTCCAGCAATCCGTCACGCACAGGATGATATACCGCATCGTTAATCCGCCGCACACACGCGACAGGATGAGGAGGCAGACCGCAAAGCAATCACTGCATTACGTGACAGGGACGGGATGGAGAGAAGGGTGGCACCATGAACAAGCTGCACATTACGTGACAGGGAGGGAGGAGGAAAGCAGATCAAAGTAATCAAGGTACTGCATGGACAGGGGGCAGGTGGACAGAACAACAAGACATGACAGGGAGGGAGGAAAGTGGATGAACACAACATATGTGGATGGAGGGGAGGAAGGACAGGAATGGCCAAAAGATATGGAGGGACATGGACAGGGAGGGAAGGAACAGGGGACGAATGGAGCCACATGACAGGAGGAGGAGAGAAGGCGGACCGCACCTGGAGCCACATGTGACAGGGAGGGAGGAGAAGGTGATCAAAGAATCAAGCTGCACATTAAGATGTGACAGGGAGTGGATGGGGAGAAGGTGCACGTGAATCAAGCCAACATGTGACAGGGAGGGAGGAGGCACGTGCACTCACAGGCATGACAGGGGAGCAGGTGCATCAGACCACATAAGGTGGACAGGGGGGAGGGAGGAGGGGTGACCGCATGTGGACAGGGGGGGTGGAGAGAGGAAGGAATAAAGAACACATAATGGACAGGAGTGGAGGAATGGAAGAAGGACAGGGGAGGAATGGAAGGATATGGGAGGAGGAGGAGCATGGACTGCACCGGCGAATGCATGGATGAGGGGGGGGGCAGGAGCAGGCAGAACAAAGACCTGGGTACATGTGACAGGGAGGGAGAAGGGAATGGAATGGAATGGAGTGGATGGGGGGAGGAATGGAATGGAAGGACAGGGATGGAATGGAAGGAGGGAGGAAGGAGGGAAGGAATGGAAGACATGGAGGGGACCGAAGGAAAATGGAAGGAAGGGGTGGAAGACCTGGCTGCACATGACAGGGAGGGAGGAGGAAGGAATGGCTGAATGGACAGGAATGGAATGGAAGGAGGGAATGGAATGGAAGGAAGGAAGATGGAATGGAATGGAAGGAGGGAGGGAGGAAGGAGGGAGGGAAGGGAGGAGGAAGGAATGAATGGAAGGACAGGACCGAATGGAAGGACAGGAAGTGACAGGGGGAGGGAGGGAGAGAGAAGGTGTATCGTGCATCAAGCTGTACGTATGTGACAGGGGGGAGGGAGGGAGAAAGTGTATCGTGCATCAAGCTGTATGTATGTGACAGGGGGGAGGGAGGGAGAGAGAAGGTGTATCGTGCATCAAGCTGTACGTATGTGACAGGGGGGAGGGATGGAGAGAGAAGGTGTATCGTGCATTAAGCTGTACATATGCGAGATATTTAACTATTTAAATATTCAACTGGATAATTGATCCATTATCGCCCAGCCAGTGATTAACAGGTGAGGGACCAGCAGGTAAAAGTTAACCGGTTACCAGTTTGAACAGTCAACGGTTCCGCATGAACGGCCATGGACAGCGAGCCTAGCCTGGTGGCTAACGGTCCGTGAGATGACTGTTGCTGCTCACCTGTTCTAGCTGTACACTTGCCACCAGTCGACGCCACCTGTGATCCGGCAAGTGAAAAGACAACTAGAAAAGCGCGCCGAAAAACTGCAAAAGGAAAACAGGATGACAACTGGAAATACTGCGTAAAGAATTACATCCATAGCGGTAAGGGCAACAACAAAATGGTACAATGCCATTTGTGTCAAATGTGGGTGCATCCGGAGTGCGTGGGCGAATATAATAAGGACATCGTAGGCATTTGGTCATGCACATTCTGTCGTATATTACCAACACTTGTAGAGCGTCTACTAGAGAAGACGTCTTTGCTCGAGTTGTTGGTCGTGAAACTCGAGCGATCGAACTAGCAGCTTGTCACCTTGGTCGGTGAGCACCGTCAGGAGATACGAGGTCTACGAAACGACATAAGAACGTCAGGCAAACGTCAAAACACCGACACCGACACCGACGCCGACGAAGGGAGACCACAGGCAGTGACGCTGCTTGTGGGAAACAGCCTGCTACGAGATGTTCGCGTGGAGAAAACTATGAAGAAAATCGGGCGCCACCCTCACCGATATTTGAGAGATGATTGAAGACGCGGCCAAAACGGAAACAATCAAAGAAATCTTCATCGTCGGAGGAACTCACGAGGCAATGACTGAAATGAACGTTCCCGACATCAAAGAAAACATTGCACGACTACTACGAAAGGCAAAAACCGTGACACCAACCGTCACGGTGAGCAGCGTGCTGCCGTCGAAGCGCCTAGCCAATCCAGAACGTTGTGCCGACGTCAACTCGCAAGTGAGGACAACATGCAACGAAATCGACGTCACATTCGTCGACAATGACGCCAACTTTACGTTCCGAAATGGGGCCGTCGACGATGCTGCTTTCCAGAGGGACGGCCTGCACCTGTCTGAGAGTGGAATTGGCAGATTGCTGTCAAATCTCTCTCTCCCGGAACAGTTACCGGGGCGACCAACGTCAGCAACAACACCGACACATGGCTATGCCGAGGGCAGCGAACCATGATCAATCACGCAGTACAAGAGCATCGCCTGACAATAAGTGGACAGTGGTTGAACGCCGTACTCGTCAGGGCCCGTATTCTAGAAAAACGACTTACGAATTTATTAGCGCCATTTTTACATAAAAATGACGTCAAAAGAGCGTAAGTTACGATTTTTTCGCAAGTGCTATTCTCGAAACATTTATGATACGAATATTCGCAAATATGGCGTATATTTCATCGCAAAGTTAAGCCAACGCAAGAGGTCGCGTAACTTTTTCGTAACTTTTGTGGTATTGCTTTCAGATGGAGATTTCTCAGTTATTTGCTGTTACAACGTCGCTAAAACACATTAGTAAATTGTGTGTGATTTAATGACACTAACGTGTGTTTAACAATTTATGCAAACAATGGATATTAATGAAAAGTATTATAATAATTCTAGATGTCATAGGAAAACAAGAAACTTGTCGGTATAATGAGGTGTTCGTACACGAATAAGTATTTAAGGTATTTGATCTATAATTGATGTAATGTGAATTTATGGTGGTCTTCCTGGTGTTCATAGTATGTTCAAGTTTCAATGTATCCTTGAGACATTGCAAAGAGAAGAAATGTGCCACATCCACACAGAGCATTGCAGAACATGATGTTCATACAATCAAATGTTGATGTCACTGCAGCACCAATACATGGAGCAGTACAGGCTATGCATGATTCGCTGATTGTTTAGCCATTTTAGATTTTTCCTTTCTTCAGCTACATTGTCTTCTTGGTGCTGCACCATGTCCAGTTGTATCTTTTTGGATCTTTTAATTTCAAGATGCAGCAGTCATTTCCGTCCATCAATTTTCTTTCTGAAAAAACATATGTAACATACCATAAATATGTTATGTTTCATTTTTAAATACAACCGTATTAGACACACCATATTTTACTGTGCTACTAGTGATACCTAAAACATATATAATAAATGTAGACATATTATACATAGTTGTACTCTTTAGTGTTCATACAAAACACGGGCAAAGTAGATACTACCCAGTATTTATAAAATGTTATAACATGTAAAAAAAACTAGGTTGTACCAGACAACAACACCACTGACAGAGTACACTATTGTATACACAGTGTACACTATTGTGTACACTGTGTATATTTCATCATACCATAACCACATATTGTAACTTACCTTTCATTCCCATTTGTTTTCAGTCTTTGGGTGTGGTATCATAATCATTTGGTAGATGATGCTGGATGTGCGCTATAAGTACAGAAAATGTCTTGTAGTTGTTTTGTAGCAATAGTGTGTATTGCATTGACTTTTTTATGTCATTATGCACTGGGTACATGAAATACTGTTCTTTGATAATCTTTATTCCTCACTACCTTACCCCTATACATAGACACATCATCTAACATAGTCCATATTCAGGGGCGGATCCAGATAGGGTATTCTATGGGGGCACAAATTTGAACAAATGTAGAGGGAGTGCATGTATAAATGTCAACAAGTTTTATCCTATGATGCTTTGTGCTTAAATACGCACTGGCACAAAATAATAAATCCACAAAGAGCTTATACTTTTACCGAAAAATCTCCACTTTAATTTAAATAGTATTTAGGCTTAATATTCCAATGTTGCACGTAATTAGTTAACAAATACACGCCCTAGGCCAAATACTAGGGGCCTGCTGAATGAATATTTAACACAACTGCACAGCCACAAGTCCCTACTATATTAAACCATCTACTCACTACATTACAAGTTACAACAAACCACAAATCCTGATCTGGAACTGGAAGACATATGCCTCCTTGGTCATGCCAAGTGGAGGAGTCAGTGCGGGGAACGGGGACATAAAGAAAAATACCACACCCGTGATTAGGGGATGTGCCTAAACGATCTGGCCATTGAACACTCATCGAACATGCAAATTGTGGACTCTAATACAACGCGGTATTGTGTTCCCAATCCTACAGAAAGCATAAAACGCAAATTGGATCTGCCCTCCCTAATTAATTTAAACGCCAGGTCTGTGAGCAGTGAAAAAATGGAAGAGCTGCAAGTAATCGGTCGATTGTATGTGTCAGTGAAACATGGTTTAAAGATTACATGGATTCTAATAGCCTTACTATGCAAGGATTTTGCTTGGAGAGGAAAGATAGAGGTCATGGACGAGCCGGAGGTGTAGCTTGCTACATTAAAAATGACTTAATGTATACGAGGTTGAGTGATATGGAGGCTCACGATTTAGAGGTAATATGGATTAAGATTATGCCGAAAAAAATGCCTAGGAAATGTTCATGTATATTGTTAGCATGTTATTATTACACTCCAAAGACGGAGTATTTGAAAATACGTGACCATAATTATAATCACGTGCATAGATATCATGGTACGCAGACATCCAGAATGTGCTGTGATTGTAACTGAGGATTTCAACCAGTTGCGTGACAATTTTATGAAAACGCATTATAGATTTGTTCAAGTAGTGAATGTAGTAACACGTGGACAGGCGATATTAGATCAAATATGGACGAATATGGGGGAGGTATATACATCGCCTGTTACTATTTCCGAACTCGGGTCATCAGACCACAACATGGTGTTACTTAAACCAAAGTGTAACCGTTTAGTTGACACTGGGTGTGTGACACGTTTAACCGTAAGGTGTACGGGGCCAAATGAAAAAACCGCATTTGCTACGGCTTTGTTTGCCATTAAATGGGAACCACTATTTAGGTTTGAATCATGTGCAGATCAGTATTTATATTATAAAACTGTTATTTGCAACCTCGTGGAAATATGCTTCCCTACTAAGGTCGTGACGCGGCACAGAGCTGATAAACCATTTCCAAAAGAGATGATCATCTGTTTTGCACAAGACCGCAATTTTCGAAACACTATCCCGAATATAAAGATCGATGGAAAAGAGTAGACCATGCCAAACTTCTAGGTGTTACAATTTCACAGGATCTGACATGGAATAAGCATGTCGAAAATATTGTGAAAAAGGCCGGGAAACGACTGTACATGCTGTATCAGTTAAAGCGAATAGGAATTAGCCAGAATGATCTCGTCACTATATATGTCAGTGTTGTGAGACCTGTTTTAGAATATGCATGCCCTGTATGGCACACTAACTTGCCACAATATTTATCTGACAGTATTGAAATGATTCGAAAAAGAGCATTAAAGTGTATTTTTCCTGCAATAAGTTACGCTGAGATGCTCAGGTATGTTAACTTGGAGACATTGAAAGATTAAAGTTAGTACACACAGATTAAACTATCTGCTGCCTGACAAAAGGCATACCAAATATGACATAAGACAGCCAATAACTCGAACACACAGATACCGTAACTCCTTTATACCATCGGGATTACACAACTGCCAATTACGAATGAAGGGCAAAAGGATGGTATGCATGCTGTATGACATTTCAGTGTATTAAAACTGTACGACGTTTCAATGTATTAGTTGTATGTTATTGTATACTGTGAATCCAACTCAGTTGAGTTGCTAATAAACTTGTGTTATTCTTATTCTATGTTTCTTTAGCTATGTAGCTTCTAATGTGGACGACTTTGCAAACAACATCGCAGTCTATGACCAAAGTGTTGTCAAATGAATTTGCATTTCTTCTTTGTCAAATATTATACTACATGTATAGACACGCGTCTATGTGAGATCTAGCTGGCTCCTGGATGATCTCACGTTACATCAATATACACCATCCACCTGGATAACAGATGTGGACTTGCGGTTTACAAATAAGTTCTGCTCCTTCAAGGGCAAACACGGCACCTGACAGTGTCTCCGCTATGTTCTCACCCGAAATCGGATTTCTTCTCAGTGGGGAACGGTGATAAGTTATCCTCTTTACCTTTAACCTTTATATGTACAACTGCTCAAATAACACATTGGTTGCAGTCTTGGTACTAACGTTGTTAATCTCCTGACATACGCTGATCACATACTTCTGCTCCTTCTGCCAAAGGACTATAAACTTTAGTAGTGATGTGACGGCTCGCTAATTTATTGGAAAATTAAGTACTCGATCGAAGAATATAGATTACCACATCTGCAACCACAGACTTGCTAAGTCTACACAGGCATTAATCGTTAACGCAGCATATATATATTAGTTACTCAAATCAGCAACTCTAAAACAGGGATTACCCAGCGAACGTCCCGCCAAAATTCGCGATATTGGATTGAAATCAAAATTGAACTGAAGAAGCAGCGAACCAGTTTACAAAACATACATGTGTCACTACACCTAGCCAACCACACTAAGGTACCCATAACCAAGAAAGTATTTATATTTAACAGTTATCCTACGGAATATATATATAACTATACCACTTTAAATCCACCAAGTGCTACGTGCATTATTGTCTCGTCCCCTAGCAACGACAACAGTGCTTTCAGGCTTATGACTGCAGCTCATGTCTACACAAAACTAAAAACAACGCGCTCAATGTTGCGCAACTGTAGGAATCCATTTTGATATAGGCTGCCGATATAAATAAAAGGAAAACACTGTACACAATAATAAACTTTCTACTAACAGGCCTTTCGTCAAGACGCTCTATTCCAGTATCGCCCTGGGGCTCAACCAGGATGAAGACCTACATTTTCAATTGCACCGCACAAAAGTCTTGAAACTCATCCACCCATACTAAAAACATTAAAACTACTACTACTAAAAATTTATAACAGCAGCCTATACAATTTGGATTCCCAGTATATGTTCCCACAATTATGTAAATACAAACAAAGGACAAAATGAAATAAAATATAGAGCTGAGAACCTTAGCCTCGTATAGTAGATGTACATGCTGTGTTTCCTGGCATATAGGAATACTATAGCTCCTTCTCCTTTAACTTGATATCGAGAGCAACCCTGGGCCACCACTGATATATCAGATGCCGAATTGGGACTAACAGGATATGTAATGTTTAGGAAAGATAGAATAGGAAGAAAGGGAGGTGGAGTAATTTTATATATTAAAGAATCTATCCAGGCTTATGAAATAAAATTAGAAAGAGAAGCAGATTGCGAAGAAGCTGTTTGGTGTAACATAGTTACAGGAAACTCAACGTTAACAGTTGGGTTAGTTTATCGAAGTCCAAACATAAGCATAGAAGAGAATGAAAAAATACAAAACGCTATAAGGGAAGTAAGCAAATGGAACTGTATTATTATGGGGGACTTTAACCATGGGCATATACAATGGAAATCTCTACAGAGTATGGGGAGTGAGGACCACAAGTTTTTAGTTTTAGTACAAGATAGTTTCCTTTCTCAACATGTGCTAGAACCAACCAGGGGAGAGAATGTGTTAGACTTAGTTTTGTCCTCACAGAAAGAATTAGTTGACAATGTCAAGATATGTGAGCCACTGGGGAGTAGTGATCACAACCAGATACATTTTACCATCAAAGTAAAATCAGAAAGGAATAGTAAAAAGCAGTATAGGAGAAATTTCCACAAAGGAAGGTATAAGGACATGAGGAAATATTTAGCAAAGATAGACTGGAATAACACACTGAAGAATAAGACAGCAACCGAATGCTGGAATATCTTAAATAGTGAAATTAAGTGCATAGTCGATAAATTTGTACCTTTCAAAAAACAAGGGAAACGGTCTAAAAAGAAACACTTATCGAAAGAAGCCATTAGAAAAATTAAGTATAAACAAATGATGTGGAAGTCATATAGATGTACTGGAAATGATGAAGACTACAACATTTATAAAGAAGCACTTAATCAAGCTACAGCTGAAATTAGAAATTCAAAGAGAAGCTATGAAAAAAAATTAGCTAGTAATATAAAACATGACAGTAAGAGTTTTTATGCGTATATTCGAAGCAAACAGAAAGTTCAGGATAAGGTCGGTCCTCTAGAAGATAGTGCTGGAAATACAATATCAGAGGGATTCTTAATGGCAGAAGACCTGAATGAGTATTTTAGTTCAGTGTTTACCAGGGAAGATATTAGTTCACTGCCAGTACCAGAGGCTAAGTTCAAGGGGGCAGATTCAGACTATTTAGGACAGTTAGTTGTAACCTCGGAAATGGTAGCTAAGAAAATAAGGGCTATGAAGGATAATAAATCACCTGGAGTGGACGGGATTCCGCCCAAACTACTATTGGAAATTGTAGAACAAATTAGCGTACCGCTTGCAACAGTTTTCAATTTGTCATTAGAAGAGGGAGTGGTTCCTTTAGAATGGAAAGAGGCAAACATTATACCGTTATTTAAAAAAGGTTCGAGAAACAAGTCAGAGAACTATAGACCAGTGAGTTTAACATCAGTGATTTGCAAATTATTAGAAAGACTAATTAAAGATCACATGGTGGATTTTCTTGTTAAACATAACTTGATAAACCCATCTCAACATGGGTTTTTAAAAGCGAGGTCATGCTTAACAAATATGTTATGTTTTTTGGAAGACATCACTAGGTGGGTAGATGAGGGATCACCAGTAGATATCATCTATTTAGATTTTCAAAAAGCTTTCGACAAAGTACCACATCAAAGATTACTCCTTAAGCTAAAGGCCCATGGCATAGGAAATGGTATAATAAACTGGATAGAAAAATGGCTGAATGACAGAAGACAACGTGTAGTAGTTGATGGGGAGGCTTCAAACTGGAAATCGGTATTGAGTGGGGTACCACAGGGATCAGTACTAGGACCTATATTATTCTTAATATATATCAACGATTTGGACGATGATATAACAAGCAAGGTGTTAAAATTTGCGGATGATACAAAAGTGTTTAGAAGGATTAAAAGTGATGGAGACAGACAGCATTTACAAGATGATCTTGATAGGTTGATCAAATGGTCTGAAAAGTGGCAAATGCTGTTCAATTTTGGGAAATGTAAATGCCTCCACACAGGTCATGGGAATGAAGAGGTAAAATATAAAATGGGGGGTACTGTTCTAAGTACTACTGTAAAAGAAAAGGACTTAGGGTTAACCATTAGTGCTGATATGAAGGTTTCAGAGCAGTGCGGAATTGCAGCGTCAAAGGGAAATCAAATCCTTGGATTAATTAGGCGAAATATAGCGTATAAGAAAAAAGAATTAATAGTACCGCTGTACAAAACAATAGTGAGGCCTCATTTAGAATATTGTATACAAGCATGGAGGCCATATCGCAAGAAGGACATAGATATGCTAGAAAGAGTACAGAGGAGAGCGACTAAAATGATACCAAATCTGAGGGATCTTAGTTACGAAATACGCCTAAAAGAATGTGGTTTAACAACACTAGAGACCAGGAGATTGAGAGGAGATCACATAGAAGTGTTTAAAATATTGAATGGTTATGAAAATATTGATAGAAATTTTTTTTTCTCAGTTAAGAAAAATAGAAGGACCAGAGGACATGAAGCTACATTAGTAAAGGAGCAGTGTAGATTAGATATAAGAAAGTTCTCATTCTCACAAAGGACTGTAAATGAATGGAACAGATTATCTCCTGATTGTGTTGGTGCTAGTAGCGTGAATATGTTTAAAAATAAAATCGACACACACCTTAAAAAGGCGGGATACATGTAGATAAAAAGTATTGGACTCTCGATAAGCCAAAAGGCTTCCTTGTCCACCTGCCATCCAGAGTAATTTTCTGGATGGCAATCTTGTTAAATCTTGTTAAATTACTGCCTCAATATATGTTCGTAACCTTGGTGTCGTTATGGATCGCCACCTCGTTTTTAAGAAGCAAGTTTAACAAGATTTAACAAGATTTAACAAGATTTAACAAGATTGCCACCCAGAGAATTAACTCTAGGTGGCAGGTGGACAAGGATGCCCTTTGGCTTATCGAGAGTCCGACCCTTTTATCTACGTGTATCCCGCCCGTCTGAGGTATGTGTCGATTTTATTTTTAAACATATTCACGCTACTAGCACCCACACAATCAGCAAATAATCTGTTCCATTCATTTACAGTCCTTTGTGAAAATGAAAACTTTCTTATATCCAATCTACTCTGCTCCTTTGCCAATGTAAGTTCATGTCCGCTAGTCCTTCTATCTTTCGTAACTGAGAAAAAAATATTTCTATCAATATTTTCATTACCCTTCAATATTTTAAACAATTCTATCTGATCTCCTCTCAATCTCCTGGTCTCTAGTGTTGTTAAACCGCATTTTTTAGGCGTATTTCGTAACTAAGATCCCTCAGTTTTGGTATCATTTTAGTTACTCTCCTCTGCACTCTTTCTAGCATATATATGTCCTTCCTGCGATATGGCCTCCACGCTTGAATACAATATTCTAAATCAGGCCTAACTATTGTTTTGTACAGCGGTATTATTAGCTCTTTTTCCTTATACGTTATGTTTCGCCTAATTAATCCAAGGATTTGATTTCCCTTTGAAGCTGCAATTCCGCACTGCTCTGAAACCTTCATATCAGCACTAATGGTTAACCCTAAGTCCTTTTCTTTTACAGTAGTACTTAGTACAGTACCTCCCATTGTATATTCTACATCTTCGTTCCGATGTCCTGTGTGGAGGCATTTACATTTCCCAAAATTGAACAGCATTTGCCACTTTTCAGACCATTTGATCAACCTGTCAAGATCATCTTGTAAATGCTGTCTATCTCCATCACTTTTAATCCTTCTAAACACTTTTGTATCATCCGCAAATTTCAACACCTTGCTTGTTATTTCATCATCCAAATCGTTGATATATATTAAGAATAATATAGGTCCTAATACTGATCCCTGTGGTACCCCACTCAATACCGATTTCCAGTTTGAAGCCTCCCCATCAACTACTACACGTTGTCTTCTGTCAATCAGCCATTGTTCTATCCAGTTTATTATATCATTTCCTATGCCATGGGCCTTTAGTTTCAGCAGTAATCTTTGATGTGGTACTTTGTCGAAAGCTTTTTGAAAATCTAAGTAGACGATATCTACTGGTGATCCCTCATCTACCCACTTAGTGATGTCTTCCAAAAAACATAACATATTTGTTAAGCATGACCTCGCTTTAAAAAAACCATGTTGAGATGGGTTAATCAAGTTTGTTTAACAAGAAAATCCACCATGTGATCTTTAATTAGTCTTTCTAATAATTTACAAGTCACTGATGTTAAACTCACTGGTCTATAGTTCTCTGACTTGTTTCTCGAACCTTTTTTGAATAACGGTATAATGTTTGCTTCTTTCCATTCTAAAGGAACCACTCCCTCTTCTAATGACAAGTTGAAAACTGTTGCAAGCGGTATGCTAATTTGTTCTACAATTTCCAATAGTAGTTTGGGTGGAATACCATCCACTCCAGGTGATTTATTATCCTTCATAGCCCTTATTTTCTTAGCTACCATTTCCGGGATTACAATTAATTGTCCTACATAGTCTGAATCTGCCCCCTTGAACTTAGCCTCTGGTACTGGCAGTGAACTAATATCTTCCCTGGTAAACACTGAACTAAAGTACTCATTCAGGTCTTCTGCCATTAAGAATCCCTCTGATATTATATTTCCAGCACTATCTTCTAGAGGACCGACCTTATCTCGAACTTTCTGTTTGCTTCGAACATACGCATAAAAACTCTTGCTGTCATGTTTTATATTACTAGCTAATTGTTGTTCATAGCTTCTCTTTGACTTTCTAATTTCAGCTGTAGCTTGGTTAAGTGCTTCTTTATAACTGTTGTAGTCTTCATCATTTCCAGTACATCTATATGACTTCCACATCATTTGTTTATACTTAATTTTTCTAATGGCTTCTTTCGATAAGTGTTTCGTTTTGGACCGTTTTCCTTGTTTTTTGAAGGGTACAAATTGATCGACTATGCACTTAATTTCACTCTTTAATATATTCCAGCATTCTGTTGCCGTCTTATTTTTCAGTGTGTTATTCCAGTCTATCTTTGCTAAATATTTCCACATGTCTTTATACCTTCCTTTGTGGAAATTTCTCCTATACTGCTTTTTACTATTCCTTTCTGATTTTACTTTGATGGTAAAATGTATCTGGTTGTGATCGCTACTTCCCAGTGGCTTACATATATTGACATTGTCAACTAATTCATTCTGTGAGGACAAAACTATGTCTAACACATTCTCACCCCTGGTTGGTTCTAGCACATGTTGAGAAAGGAATGTATCTTGAACTAAAACTAAAAACTTGTGGTCCTCACTCCCCATATTCTGTAGAGATTTCCATTGTATATGCCCGTGGTTAAAATCCCCCATAATAATACAGTCCCGTTTGCTTACTTCCCTTATAGCGTTTTGTATTTTTTCATTCTCTTCTATGCTTATGTTTGGACTTCGATAAACTAACCCAACTGTTAACGTTGAGTTTCCTGTAACTATGTTACACCAAACAGCTTCTTCGCAATCTGCTTCTCTTTCTAATTTTATTTCATAAGCCTGAATAGATTCTTTAATATATAAAATAACTCCACCTCCCTTTCTTCCTATTCTATCTTTTCTAAACATTACATATCCTGTCAGTCCCAATTCAGCATCTGATATATCGGTGGTGGTCCAGGATTCGGTTATACCTATTATATGAGGGTCAATATCTTCTACCATAATGTTTAGTTCATTTCTTTTGTTTACTATACTCCTTGCATTTAAACAAACACATTTATATCCAGCTTCAGAAGAGTTTTCCAGACTGTTATTTGCTGATTTATTTGTGCTGTCTTTATCTATGCCTCCATTTTCAGGCTTTTCTGTGAGTCCCCCCTGCGAATCTAGTTTAAATAGATACAACCTGTCCCACTGTCAACAGATCGCAGCAGGTTCTCTGAGAAAACTGCTGCCCCCTTTCCACTAAGATGGAGGCCATCTCTCATGTACGTATCTTCCCTCCCAACAAAGTATCCCCATAAATCTGTGAATCCCACCCCCTCTTCCTCAACTAGTGCGTTGATCGCCATCCTCTTACAGTTTCTATACGTTGCCCCCCTTCCTCCCATTACTGGCAACATTCCTGACAGAATAACCTGTTCAACTCTTGTCTTCTTTACCTTCCTCACTAACTGTCTATACTTCCGTATTATCGCAGTTGTTCCCTCCCTGTCAGCATTATTTGTTCCTACATGTACCAGTATAGACCCCCCCTTGCCATGTCCCAATACCTTCTCTACCCTGTCAGTTACATGTTCAATCCTAGACCCCGGTAAACAAACAACGATGTCCTTCCCCTCGCTCAGTGCCTTGTCCGTCTTTCTCATAATGGAGTCGCCCATAAACACCCTCTCTTTCCTCATTGCCCCCTCAATCACTGCCTTAGAATAGCTCCTTCTTCGTTTTGCATCTGTCTGCTTGTTGTCTTTCCCCCCTGTCGTCTTCTCTCCTGTCACATTCTCTTCCGATCCATTCTTTCCTGTCACTTTTTCTCTTGTCACCTTCCCTTTTATCGACTTCTCTTCTATCACATTTTCTCTCACTTCCTTTCGTCCCTTCTTCGTTCGTCCCATCTCGTTTTCCTCTCTCCTCTCCCTTCCCATCTTCCCTCCCTCCTTCTCTACGGTCACTTTCTTCCCTGTCACCTTCACGCTTGTCACGTTTTCTGTTGTCGATTTTCCAATTTCTTCCCCTCCAATCACCTTCCCTCCTCTCAATCTCCTTTCCTCAGTTTTCTTGCCACTGCTATTCTCCTTCAGTTTTGCAGTATTCTCACCTCTCTCCCTGTCGTCTCTCTCCATTCGACCTGCCTCCTTGCTAATTCCCATCTCCATTCCCTTCACAATATCTGTCAACCTAACTATCTCCTTCTGCAGACACTCCACCTTCCAACACCCAATGCACTGAAAGGTGAATCCTTCCTCCATGGTTTCTGCCCATGACTTTCCACAGCCGGACAATGCAAAATCTACCCAGCTGTGGCAGTGATCGCACACCAAGTGTCGCTTTGCCTTGACTTGCCGCTTGCAAGGCGCCATATCCCGATCAGAATTTATTTAATAACTTAACTAACTTAGTCTTTATAAAGACTGTTTCCTGTGTACTACAGCACACTTTAGGTTACAAATTTCAATTACACAGCCAACTATTTATCCTGACACGAACGCTAACATTACCGGTAGTGACCTAATTTAAATACAATCAATTACGTTACGTTAGGCTGCTTTATTTATTTAGGTTACGCCGCCCGACTATCGCCCTTGCTTAATTTTAACAACAATGCTACCTAATCAAAATATCTAGCAAGTACTGGCTTACACAGATATTATCTTATGTAAGTAGTTTGATGGTTGTTACTTTATCTCCTATATATTCTACCACATAATCAGGTTTGTTAAATCTTGTTTACAAATTATCGAAGCCTAAGTGAGTTACCCTATTATCACTCACTATACTAAGGTATTCTAAAATACTATAACTAACTAACTTTAAGCACAACTGCTACTCAATATATGTTTATTGCAAATTTATGAATGATATTAAGGCAAGAATAATACTTATCAATCAGTAATTCCACTTGTTTATCAACTTTTCTGCACCACCAATTTCTACGATCTATCTCCGCCAAATATAGCCTCGAACGGTTCAGTTTCAAGCATCGTCAGTGTGTGCTCATTTCACCTGCGCCATATTAACCAGATGAGTCGTTATCTCCCAACGATAACAAAGGAACTTGTCGTCAAGCCATTATTACAATATGGCTTGATTACTGCAATTCACTTCTGTACGGCACTTCTGTCACCAACATCGCTCGACTGCAGAGAATGCACAACTCTGCTGCTAGGTTGATCCTACGCCGCCCACGGTGTGACAGCGCCATGCCTTTGTTGTGCATTCTTCACTGGTTGCCGGTAGCACACAGAATCGACTTTAAGCTATTAGTGTTTACATATAAAGCTGTGCATGGCGATGCCCCGAAATATTTATGCGACCTTGTATGCCCATACAAACCAACAGCCCTGCGCTCTACCAACAATAACATGTTAACGGTCCTGCGGACTCATGTCAAAGCTGGGGACAGTTCGTTTGCGGTCGCTATGGCGACTTTGTGGAACACTTTGCCTAATGACATTAAAACGTCTGATTGTCTCTCTACTTTCAAGGCACGTTTAAAGACTCATTTTTTCCGACTCTCGTTCTTGTCCAATGTGGCATAGTTTAGTCTCTGCATTGATTTGTTTTATATCTCTTATGTATTAATTAACCTATTTATATATTTATTTTATACCTACATGTACATTAGTTCAGTTAAATTAATTGACAATGTCTTATTTCTACATATAACTGTAGCTAAGATCATTATTTTAGTATACTTATTTAATTATTGTATTTATTTGTATTTTATTAATATTAATTTTATAAGAATCTCATTTAGAATTTTTTTTAGCCATCATTATTACCTCTATCTGGGGTCTACATGTTGTAAAGCGCCACGAACAATTTATAATTGGATTTGGCGCTATATTAAATAAAATATATTATTATTAGCATTATATATATAGCTCTCTCTGTCTCTCTCCCCCCCTCTCTCTCTCTCTCTCTCTCTCTCTCTCTCTCTCTCTCTCTATATATATATATATATATATATCCCTCTCCCCCTCCCTCCCTCTCTCCCTCCCACCCTCCCTTCCTCCTCCTCCTCCCTCCCTCCCTCCCTCCCTCCTCCTCCCTCCCTCCCTCCCTCCCCTCCCTCCCTCCCTCCCTCCCTCCATCCTCCCCCCATCCCTCCTGTCTGTCTGTCTGTCTGTCTCTCTCTCTCTCTCTCTCTCTCTCTCTCTCTATATATATATATATATATATATATCCCTCTCTCTCTCTCTCTCTCTCTCTATATATATATATATATATATATACATATATATATACATATATATATACATATATATATATATATATATATATACATATATATCCTCTTCTCTCTCTTCTCTATGTATATATATATATATATATATATATATATAGATATTTCTCCTCCCTCCCTCCCTCCCTCCTCCCTCCCTCCCTCCCTCCCTCCTCCCTCCCTCCCTCCCTCCCTCCTCCTCCCTCCCTCCCTCCCTCCCTCCCTCCCTCCCTCCCTCCCTCCCTCCCTCCCTCCCTCCCTCTCTGCCCCCCCTCTCTCTCTATATATATAATGGTTAAAATGTTATGATCTTATGAGGTCCTATTCAACTAGTCAACCTTGTTCAGAACATTATCGCAAAGCCGACACTTCTATGTTAGCACTGAGGGTGGTCACTACCAGGGGGTAATTGTTGTCCTCAGTCGTCCCTTTACGCCCCAAATTGAGACGGCACTGACATTAACGTGATCTCCGAGTCACGAGGGATACATAGTCCCCAATGTTGAGAGCCAGGTTTTTACAACAAATAGGCCATCGGACGCTGTCCGGGTTTTGGTCTCAGAGAGCTGACATGCCAGACGGATGTGCTAACCGGTACACTATAGCGTTCTCTTAGACAAGCTGCGTCTGCTGTCGGTAGATGTCTCCATGTGTCACTGGATCTTTGACTTTCTTCTGTTCCGTCCTGAAGTCGTCAAAATGAATGACATGGTTTCCAACACTATCATCTTGAACACCGGAATTCCCAGAGTTATGTCCTCTCGCCGCTCCTGTACTCGCTTCTCTATTGTGCTCTCTATTGCTCTATCGCGCGCTCTACTGTAATATCTAACTCGGGCTGTACTTCTAACCGCTGACGATACCTACGTTTTCTGTGCAAGGTATATGTGGGACGAACTTTCCCGATACCTTAGTGGACTTGCCCCAACATGGGTGAAACCCATGCTTAGGTGGGTCTATTTAGAATCACAGTTTGATATTTTCGCAACAGTTTTGCCATTTG
Organism: Paraescarpia echinospica; assembly: GCA_020002185.1. Taxonomy (NCBI): domain Eukaryota; kingdom Metazoa; phylum Annelida; class Polychaeta; order Sabellida; family Siboglinidae; genus Paraescarpia; species Paraescarpia echinospica. The sequence continues at coordinate 32,733,842 of CM034538.1, read as the reverse complement.
TTGATAGCAGATATGTGGGCAAGATATTTCCGTTCAATTTAAACCAGAAACTGACCCTCTTGCTCCATATATAATACTATATTCTACAGAGTAATTGGGGTGTTCAACGGGGCAGATTAGCCCACATCTCCCTATATTTGTCTTGGACAAGGTCCTAGAAAGCTAGCTGCTGGGCATACAGTGGTAAATATAACTTGAATACAGTGACAACGTACAACGTCTATTGTAACATCGGTCGTGTCGTTCCTAGTGCACTGAAAGTTGTCCATTATTGCTCGCTGCACCGTCCAGCTATGTTCCGACTTAATCCAGAATATTTCCGGTGATCAATTCCGTCTGCAATGGGAGTACCAGGCGGAAATAGCGATATGCGACAGAACGTTACGTCGCTTCCTTTTTGATGTTTATGTAGAACATTCAACACCCCCAATCCAAAACACTCTAGGGTGTTTTCAACTTAAATTAAAAAACGCTCTATTGTGTTTATAACGCAACGCTCTTTTGATGTTGTAAATATGTCGACATTCTCGCACTTGAACTTCACGTTTGAACCCAAACCTAATTAGAATACAAGTGGACGCACTGGCATCAGAACGTAGTGCATATTGGGTGGGCTGATGCTCTCCAAAACACGATTTGCACTCCTTCCCGAGGCTTGTCAACAACTTACATTCTGGCGCTCCAAAAATCTCGATTTGCACCCGCCCTCTTGAGACTGACCAAAAACCTAACATTGCACCTCAAAATCCACCAACTTACTAAATATTGGGGATCAATCCTATCGCTATTCTCCAGCCTCCACATAAATTATTGGGGAGGTTGAGTCCTCAAGCCCCCTCGATTCCGAAGCCTATGGGACGATTACCATCTTAGAATATGTTGGAACATTAAAAACGATCAGGATGTTATGAAACAGACGACCACTTTGTTTATCTTCGCACTGGGTGAATTGAACCTAAGTGCCAAACATTACAGCAGTGTTGTGAACCCATATTGTCTTGAAAGTAAGTTTAAAACACTATCGTAAATGTTCGAGGGTGAATGTTTTGATGTTACTACACGGGATAGGCGCGTCTCACCCAACCCAACCTTCTTCTTGCAAATGGAAGTGTTGTTACATCAAGTTTATTTGTTAATAGCACACGCACCAGTGTAATGAGTTTATAAATGAAATGTGAATGTTATTCTGACACATAATACATGTCATAAACAACCAGCTTTTCACATATTACTCCTCCGATAGGGGATGTAGGCTCATGGGTGCCTGATCACAAATGTACATGCAAAGCGAGTTTTATCGAAAATTAGACTAGCACCTGCAAAAAACTGTCCAGGTGTTGACAGAACATATATTCCTTGTTGTCAATATGCCGTTATCAACAACATTGCACAACTTATGGTAGTTATATACAGAAAACAACCAAACATGAAATATTTTCTCAAAAGCAATACTGATTTTATCGATTAAACACATACAATAGTTGCGCAACGTGAGTTGTCCGTAATTAGACAAATGGTTGTGAAATAAATAAATAAAATGTAAATTGCATGGCCTACTTCAAGAGAATTCAAAAATTTAAACATCTGAAAATGATTTACACAGATACATGGGGTGGCTCAAGGCTCACCTATGACCATGGGTCCCAACCTTCCCACACGGCAAACGATTCTTCTCCCAGCTGTGCCAGGAACTTGATCAGATTCCATGTTGTGTATCCTTCATAGTACCAGTGCCAAACGACAAAGAAGGATGTCACCATTCTGGACATACATTACGTAAACAGCATGTTATTTCCACCTTACACAGCCATGACATACAATTGCCAATGCTGCCGGATATATGATATATTTAGCCAGAGACAAGTCACTCGGATGACAAATACACGGACACGAAGCAAGACAGTGAGTCCAATATAATCATATCATTGTCATCCAAAGGAAATAGGGCTGAAACGAATATATAACAACCAGTAATTACATTATCGTGTGATTTCATTGCCACATCACAGTGGTTGGATAATTCGCCAATATTTCAATAAACGCTGGTGGTAAATGTGTATTCATTTAGATTTATTTTCATCTTTGCTCAAGGTTGCACCAAATTATTTATTGTGTTCGCCTTTACACGACACGATGTCGTTAGGACGCGAAATTACCTTGGAGACTTGCAGACTAACCACCATAGTATCTTCCAAATCGACGTCTTGTGTGCGTAACGCAATGTGGCTTTATTTTGTATGATAACACGTACGGTCACGCGTTAATGTAACCATATTAAATTAAAAGTAAATTTACTAGGGGAGCATTAGTGTACTATTTGGACATTACATAACAGTGTGTATACAATAGTGTTTCGCATGGACTTTAAATATATCAACTCCAATAAACGGCAACAAAGGCGGTGTTTTTCAACAAAAAGCAAAATATAATATAAAGGTTACGCATAGTAGTGGCCGGCTTCTATCTCGTGAGATAGTGGACGTCGTAGATTCTCCGTGTTGGTAGATAACATCCACAGTATCGTTGGCGGCTGCTTAGTGTCTGCAATACACGGCAAAAAACCTTCGAAATGTATACAGCACTATCAGCATGGGAACGATATGAACTCGGTGTGCCTTACAAACACGCCAGTAAGACTGTGATACACCACTGTTACATCTAAGCTAGATCACGATAATGGCAGGCAACATGTACATAATCGGCTTTAGACCAATACAATGTGTATATAATTGAAACGAAAGCACAAAATATACCAAATTATATTGAAATTGTAGATATGTTTCGTGACCGACGGTGTACAATAGTTCAAAACAATTACTTTAACAAGATTGCCATCCAGAAAATTAACTCTAGATGGCAGGTGGACAAGGAAGCCTTTTGGATTATCGAGAGTCCAATACTTTTTATCTTCGTGTATCCCGCCCTTTTAAGGTATGTGATGATTTTATTTTAAAACATATTCACGCTACTATCACCAACACAATCAGGATATAATCTGTTCCATTCATTTACAGTCCTTTGTGAGAATGAGAACTTTCTTATATATATTCTACACTGCTCCTTTACTAATGTAACTTCACGTCCTCTGGTCCTTCTATTTTTTTTTAACTGAGAAAACAATATTTCTATCAATATTTTCATAACCATTCAATATTTTAAACACTTTTATCTTATCTCCTCTCAATCTCCTGGTCTCTAGTGTTGTTAAACCTCATTTTTAGACGTATTTCGTAACTAAGATCACTCAGTTTTGATATCTTTTAGTTGCTCTCCTCTGTACTCTTTCTAGCATATCTATGTCCTTCCTGCGATATGGCCTCCACGCTTGAATACAATATTCCAAATGAGGCCTAACTATTGTTTTGTACAGCGGTATTATTAGTTCTTTTTCCGTATACGTTATGTTTCGCCTAATTAATCCAATGATTTGATTTCCCTTTGAAGCGGTAATACCGCACTGCTCTGAAACATTCATATAAGCACTAATTAATAACCCTAAGTCCTTTTCTTTTGCAGTAGTACTTAGTAAATTATCCCCCCCATTCTATATTGTACATATTCGTTCCTATGTCCTGTGTGGAGGCATTTACATTTCCTAAAATTGAACAACATCTGCCATATTTCAGACCATTTAATCAACCTGTCAAGATCATATTGTCTATCCCCATCATGTTTAATCCTTCTAAACACTTTTGTATCATCCGCAAATTTCAACACCTTACTTGTTATATCATCATCCAAATCGTTGATATATATTAAGAATAATATAGGTCCCAGTACTGATCCCTGTGGTACCCCACTCAATACCGATTTCCACCTTTTTGTAGCCTCCCCATCAACTACTACACGTTGTCTTCTGTCAATTAGCCATTTTGCTATCCAGTTAATTAAACCATTTCCTATGCCATGGGCCCTTAGTTTAAACAGTATCCTTTGATGTAGCACTTTGTCGAAAGCTTTCTGAAAATCTAAGTAGAAGATATCTACTGGTGATCCTTCATCTACCCACTTTGTGATATCTTCCCAAAAACATAACATATTTGTTAAGCATGACCTCGCTTTTAGAACCTCAAGTTGAGATGGGTTTAACAAGTTATGTTTAACAAGAAAATCCACCATGTGATCTTTAATTAGTCTTTCTAATAATTTGCAAATACTGACGTTAAACTCACTGGTCTGTGGATCTCTTACTTGTTTCTGGAACCTTTTTTAAATAACGGTATAATGTTTGCATCATTCCATTCTAAAGGAACCACACCGTCTTCTAATGACAAGTTGAAAACTGTTGCAAGTGGTATGCTAATTTGTTCTACAATTTCCAGTAGTAGTTTGGGCGGAATCCCATCCACTCCAGGTGATTTATTATCCTTCACAGCCCTTATTTTCTTAGCTACCATTTCCAGGGTTACTATTAACTGTCCTAAATAGTCTGATTCTGCCCCCTTAAACTTAGCCTCTGGTACTGGCAGTGAACTAGTATCTTCCCTGGTAAACACTGAACTAAAATAGAACAGATCTTCTGCCATTAAGAATCCCTCTGATATTATATTTCCAGCACTATCTTCTAGAGAACCGACCTTATCCTGAACTTTCTGTTTGCTCCGAACATATGCATACAAACTCTTGCTGTCTTGTTTGATATTATAAGCTAATTTTTGTTCGTAGCTTCTCTTCGAATTTATAATTTCAGTTGTAGCTTGCTTTAGTACTTCTTTATAAATGTTGCAGTCTTCGTCATTTCCAGTACATCTATATGACTTCCACATCATTTGTTTGTACTTCTTTCAATAAGTATTTCTTTCTGGACCTTTTCCCTTGTTTTTTCAAAGGAACAAATTTATCGACGATGCACTCTGTTTTACCCTTTAAGATATTCCAGCATTCTGTTGCTGACTTATTCTTCAGTGTGTCGTACAAGTCTATCTTTGCTAAATATCTAAATAAAATTTGCGGTCCTCACTCCCCGTACTTTGTAGAGATTTCCATTGTATATGACCATGGTTAAAATCTTAAAACAAATCATTTAAACAAACGCTTTTATATCCTGATTCAGAACAGTTTTCCGGGCTGTTCTTTGCTGATTTATTTCTGCTGTCTTTATCTATGCTTCCAGTTTCAGGCTTCTCTGAATCCCTCCTGCGAATCTAGTCTAAATAGATGCAGCCTGTCCCACTGTCAGCAGGTTGCAGCAAGTTCTCTGAGAAAACGGCTGCCCCTTTCCACTTAGATGGAGGCCATCTCTCGTGTACATATCTTCTCTCCCAACAAAGTATCCCCATAAATCTACGAATCCTACCCCTCTTCTTTACACATCTGCTCAACTAGTGCGTTGATCGCCATCCTCTTGCAGTTTCTATATGTCGGCCCCCTTCCTCCCATTACTGCCAAAATTCCTGAGAGAGTAATCTGTTCGACTCTTGTCTTCTTTAACTTTCTCACTAACTGTCTGTACTTCTCTACTATCCCAGTTGTTCCCTCTCTGTCTGCATTATTTGTCCCTATGTGTACTAGTATAAACCCTCCCTTGCCATGCCCCAATACCTCCTCTACCCTTTCAATCACATGTTCTATCCTAGCCCCCGGCAAACAAACAACGACGTCTTCCCCTTCGCTTAGTGTCTTATCTGTCTTTCTCAGAATAGAATCGTCCATAAACACCCTTTTTTCTCAATGTCCCTCAATCACTGCCTCAGAGTAGCTCCTTCTCCGGTTTGCATGTGTATGGTTGTAGTCTTGTTCCCCTGTCTTCTGCTCTCCTGGCATAATCTTGTCCGTTCCATTCTTTCCTGACGCTGTTTCTCTTGTCAACTTTCCTCCTGTCATCGTCCCACCCAACTTCTCTTCTGTCACATTTATTCTCACTTCCTTTCTTTCCGTCCTCTTTTCTCCCATTGCATTTCCTTCTCTCCTCTCCCGTCACTTTCTCCCCTGTCACCTTCACGGCTGTCACATTTCCTGCCGTCGATCCTCCAATTTCTTCCCCTCCGATCACCTTCCCTACTTTTCTCGGTCTTCTTGTCACTACTCTGCTCCTTCAGTCTTATAGTATTCCCGAGTCTCTCCCTGTCGTCTCTCTCCATTCCACCTGCTTCCTTGCTGATTCTCATCCCCATCCCCTTCACAATATCTACCAACCTAGCTTCCTCCTTCTCCAGACATTCCACCTTCCAACACCCCACGCAGTGAAAGGTGAATCCCTCTTCCTTGGTCTCTGCCCATGACTTCCGACTGCCGGATATGGCAAAATCCAATCACCTATATATCTACTATTTGCAGAGCTGCATAGCTAATTTTTATTTTGAAATGTTTGGAAAGCAACATACGAATTTGAAGATAATAAGAATGCCAAAATTGCAGTCGTACTCGAAAGAAAAGCACAACATATGCTGTGGTTGTGTTAACATTTAATTTGGTTAATGCCCGAAGTTGTACAGCAGGTCAAATCATTAGGTATACAAGTGACGCATGCAAATTGTTTTTATCTCGCAACCATCCAAGTTCATTTCCAATTAAAATACCATTAGTTTAACAGACAATTAAATAATGTACTGCATACAAAGCCAAAACACTAAACCTATCCCCTTAGTTTTCATAACCATCGTACTCAAACACAACAGGCTATAACTCTACTATAAAGTGTACATTAATTCAAATCATTACTTACACTCGTGGCACATGACAATTGTTTTTATCTCAAGATAAAACATCTTCATTTCCAAATAAAAGAACACTAGATTGTCTGACAAACAAGGTGATTTATACCAAAACACTAACACTACTCCTTATTTTTCACACTGTAGATAGGCTCTGCCAGCGAGATTCCCTAGTTGGTTTATTTGGCTTCAGAAAGATCGCTTCACGTACATGATTATCCACTAGAACTATGTGCATGTTTTGGACTGTTTTCCAGAATTCCTTTTCCAAGCCTACTCACCTACATATCACATCTACTTAATGCTTAATACACCGGTATGTTCCTTCCATTAAGATGATATCATGGACAACAGCAAAGCGTAGTTGAGACACAGTAGCTGGTCTTGTCCAAAATTCTTCACTAAGCTGTGTTGCAATTTGCTCTGTAAAGGAATAAAAAGCAAAAAAGAATATGACTATTTGCTTAAGATAATAATCCAAGCCCTGCTGGACTAGTTGCATCTGCATGTGGTACAGTACACTTACATTGTCCTATCATGGGATGATTTGAGTAGATGAACATCTGGACCATGGAACAATGTTGCATCGCTTCCAGGTGAGACAACTCACACTTTCTAAATAATTCCTTTGGTTTCACCATAATTGGCCTCCTCAGCAATTGCGTCAGATTAAATTGGTTACATGTAATATCAATCCCTTATAAATTGTGTGGCACATAGATGCTACACATATTATACATTTTGTGCGATTATGAAGCGCTCAGTGCCATGTTAGTTAACGTATGAATAACTTCACTCTTCAGTTACAACTAAAAGTGCCACGTTCCATGGATGTAAGTAATGATTTGAAATATTGTTCACCTTCCGTCACGAAATACAACTATAATGTTAGTGTATGTTGGCATAGTTTGTGCTTTCCTTTTAATTCCGTTTATAATATTGGTAATAAATCGTTTACTACAACTACGCAACTTATTATTCTAAACATTTTGATAACAAAGTTAGCTATGTAGTCCTGTAATTAGTAGATATATAATGTGTTCGAGGTTTGGCGGTTATGCAAAATAAGGGGGTATAGTTAGCGTTTTGGTTTTGTTTGCAGCATATCACCTTGTTTTTTAGACATTGTAACATTATTTTTATTTGGAAATGAAGAGGGATTATTTTAAGATATAATAATTGTCATATGCCACGTATGTAAGCAATGATATGAAATATTGTTAACCGATATTGTTTACCTTCGGTCACGATAAACTTTATTATCTGATGGCATAACATCTGTATATAGTATTGATATGCATACTTACTATGAATATATCTAACATAACGATACCAAATTTGCATACGCAGTCCTGTAATTAGTAGATATATAACCGATTGTGTTTTGGAAGGCGGTTATAAAAAGTAAAGGGGTAAGAAGGTCTGCAATATTGGCATTCATATCAACAACAAATTCTTATCTTACTTTTCCAAACATATGAAATATAAAATTAGCTATGTAGCTCTGCAAATAGTAGATATATAGTCGTTTGTGTTTGTAGACGGTGGTTATTAAAAATAAGGGGGTAGGGTTAGCGTTTTGGTTTTGTATGCAAAATATTACATTGTTTGTCAGGAAATCTAGGGTTATTTTATTAGGAAATGAACTGGAATTGTTGGGAGATAAAACATGATTGTCATGCACCAGATATGTAAATAATGATTTGAACTAATGCCCACCCTTCACGAAACCAAACTAAATTGTATATATAACATAGCATATGTTGTGGTTTTTTTCAACTTCGTCTACGATATTGATGTACGCATTAACCACAAATACGTATTTCACCATCGGATACATTTTGACACCAAAATTAACCTTGTAACTAGTACATATATTGCGGATTACGTTCTTGGGCGGCGGTTATGAAAATAAGGGGGTAGGGTTTATATTTTGGTTGTGCATGCAATATATTACATCTTTTGTCAGAGTATCTAGGGTTGTTTTATTTAGAAATGAATTGGGAAGTTTTTGATGTAAATATAGTGTCATGTGCCACAAATGTAAGTAATTGATTACTCATTCGTTCTCGAAACCTAACTAAAATTTCAATATAATTTGGTATGTGTTGAGCTTTCATTTCAATTATATCAACAATAGAAAGTGTCATCCGAGCTGGTTTTAACCGGTAAAAGTCACAGATAAATCCTGGCATGGATGACAGCTTGTAACATTTAGGTACCCCTGATGTCATTTTTTGAGATTTTGGGCCTAGACTATATGCATCACCGTAATTATATAGTCAACGAAGTTGTACAACACGAATGGCGTTTACCAAAAAAATTCAGTGAGACTTTTGAGCACTTATCATTATGTAAAAAATGACAATGTTGCAAGTGGATTTTGGTGGACTTTTTCTGGTAATAAAAGCCTAAAGTGGAAACTAAAATTGCCACTAAACTGACTATTTAAATTTGTTTCAGGTTAACCACAGATTGACTGGACTACATCGCAGGATAGGGTTTAATATTTCCTGCCTGTCTGTCAGTGTTTACACAGCATTGTGCTGTAGTATTTAGTAGATATGTGAAATATTCACACTGCCACGCACCCTTTTGCGGTCGGCAGAACAACACGTACTCATAGTGTGGTGCCAAGGAGTAGACTCAAGCCACTCGGGAACCGCTCCTTCAGTGTAGCCGCTTACTCTAAAAACTGCGTTGATTGTATCGATTCCATTGTCTAGATCGGTGCAATCCAGTAAGCCATAAACCTTTCCGGTTCCGGATAAAGTACAGTTTTGCTGAACATTTTAAAGATTAATATAATTATTATTTACCTTTGGAATTACATATTTGTATTCTTGCGGAAGTTCGTTTAACTGGACTTAGCATAAATTTTAGTAATATTAACTGAATTGAATTCACACGGAGATAGGTGTTTTATACTTAATTTTGTAAGACATTTAATTAGTTACATTAATGTTGTGATAGTTAAATTTATATATATATATATATATATATATATATATCAGTTCAGTTCATCCCGAGACCTGTCATGTCGTAGGGGAGACATAAGGGACGCAGTCATAGCGAATGCTCTCCAGCCGGGGCGGTCTAACGCAAGTCACAATAGCGTTTGGACGTCAAGGTCGGTCCACTCCCGTATGTTGTCCATTCAGGTCTTCCTTTGCCTGCCTCTCCGTCTGCTGCCATCCAGCTGCCAAGGGAGTCGTGGCGTGTGACATGGCCGTACCATGCCAGCTTTCTCTTCTTCAGTGTTGCGAGGAGTGGCTCCTGTGGACCTACCAGGGCAGTGATCCGTCTTCGGACAAATTCATTGGTCTTATGCTCAGCCCAAGATATGTACAGCAGGCGTCTGAAGCACTTGGTCTCAAACGCCTGTATCTTCTTCGTTATTGCATCCGTCAGTGTCCAACTTTCGCAGCCGTAGAGCAGGATGGAGACAACAAGGGCTCTGTACAGTTTGATCTTAGTTGGGAAGCTGGTGTTAATGCTTCTCCATATTTTACTGAGTTTGGTCATTGCAAGAGCTATTCGGATCTGGATCTCTTTGTCCGACCGTCCATCTTAGGTGAGTGTGCAGCCGATATATTTGAACGCATCCACTTCTTCCAGCTTCTGGCCGTTCATCTATATATATATACACAAACAACTGTATGATATATATATATATATAAATATATATATATATATATATATATATGTATATATGTATATATATGTATATATATATATATATATATATATAATAACATTTTATGTTATGCGCATTGAATGAATTTTGTTACATTAATCTCGTTTTGATCACTGTTTTCACAGCATTGTTAAATATTGTAAAATAATTCATTACGCAAAGACAAACCCACATGTTGCACCCTCAAACATTACAATAAACACAATGCTATGAAGATTTGTCAACTGCATGCATCTTAATACGAATCTGGCCCACTGGAATTGTTATTTGAAAAGTTAATATTACTAATCGACATGCTCTACTTTCGCATTTCTTACAAACGTTGTAGAGTGTTACGGTCTCTGTTTATTCTCTTCTAGTAGGTTATTTTGATTAATAGTGTTGGTTGTGTTATTAGCGTAACAATATAGCCATACATGTATGTTTGCCCAAAGGTACTGCGTGACGTATGAAAGGCGATCGACAATAATCAAGCAGACACCGGAAGGCTGTTTGCGTTCCTCTCGAAACACACATAATTTGTTGTGCTCATTACATGCGCGCTGCACGTGTTGACGAGTCGTTGTCACGCCAACAGAGGCCGACTCGTATTGCCGCATTGTCAACATGTTCTCACACACTCACTTCATTCATTCATTCATTCATTCATTCATTCATTCATTCATTCATTCATTCATTCATTAATTCATTAATTCATTAATTCATTAATTCATGCATTCATACATTCATACATCCATTAATTAATTCATTCATTCATTCATTCATTCATTTATTCACTCATTCACTCATTCACTCATTAATTAATTCATACACTCACCCAATTACCCAATAACCCAATCACTCACTTACTCACTCACTCACTCACTCACTCACTCACCCATCCACCCAC
>CM034538.1:32685103-32717603 GCA_020002185.1 Paraescarpia echinospica | reverse complement strand
GACACTTGCTCGTCTTCGCGTCGTAGCCGTGTCTCGACCATCCGACGTGACTCGGCAGGTCCATGAGAATGCCCACGATCCACGCGCCAACACACATGGTTGAGCAGTTGAAACGACTACAAATAGCGCCAATAAACACACTGCATATCGGGTGGCACCACATTAAAAAAATATGTTCTTTATATTTTCTCGGCTCATGATATATTAATATGAAAAATTCGTGAAAACCTCGTGAAAACAATACAATAAATATCATTGTCAATTGGACAACTTATCAAATACAGCATTAGTAGCCATCCGAAACACACAGTATCTTACGCAGTAAGGTTTTTTGACGCAACAAAAGCAAATTGAAAGATCAAACAAGCGAAACATAAACGATATAAAAAAAAATTATTTCTATTAATCGTATACATACTTTATAATTGTTTGTGGATGCAAGTGTATTTTAAGCGCCTCCAAATAGAATTATCTAGATTTAAGGTGCAATATAAATATTTATCTTCTTGTTACTATTATTAAAAGCGACTGACTTAAGTTACCTTGCAATCTGTTCTGCATATTAAATTAAACACGGTTAAGATATTACTCTTCTGTACAAATAAATAAATATATAACACGCAGTCACTTTACATCATAGCACAGATTGTATTTACAAAAAAATATACCTGGTTACATCTACTGCAGCAACCGGATAAAAACTGTATAAAGATAGATCATATAAAGTGTGTGTGTATGTGTGTGTGTGTGTGTGTGTGTGTGTGTGTGTGTGTGTGTGTGTGTGTGTGTGTGTGTGTGTGTGTGTGTGTGTGTGTGTGTGTGTGTGTGTGTGTGTGTGTGTGTATTGATGTATGAACGCGTGCGCGCGTGCGCGTGCGTTGTTCACTGCCAGAACTAAAAGTCCTTACACACACCCTAGACTTACCGGCAAACGCCTGCGACCTGCCCCTACTGTACGTGCTCGAAGCTCAGGGCACCCCTCCGACATCCAACTGACCTACCTATAGAGTCGCTTGTACGACCACTGCCGGCAGATGAAGACGTAACGGTTGAGGCTGATGCAGCCGATACTGATCAGGGACGTGCAACAACTGATGATACAAACACTGCCCAGCGCTTGACACAGGCCTGGGAAGTTGTCGAAGAACGTCACCCCTCGCACGGCGCCTGCGCAAACAACACGTCAATGTTTCAATGCTCCAGAGTGGGGTCGTACACTTACGTGGAAGAAGAAGATGAACAAAAACAAGAAGAACAAAGAAGAAGAAGAACAAGAAGAATAAGACGGAGAAGAAGGAGAAGAAGAGGAGGAAGAAGAAGTAGAAGAAGAAGAATAAAAAGAAGAAGGATAAGAAGAAGAAGGAAAAGAAGAAGAGGAAGAAGAAAGAGGAAAAGAAGTAGAGAAAGATGAAGAAGGAAAAGAAGAAGAAGAAAAGGAAGAAGAATAAGGAGAAGAAGAAGAAGAAGAAGAAGAAGAAGAAGAAGAAGTAGAAGAAGAAGAAGAAGAAGGAGAAGAAGAAGTAGAAGAAGAAGGAGAAGAAGAAGAGGAAGAATAAGGAAAAGAAGAATAAGTAGAATAAGAAGGAAAAGAAAAAGAAGAGGAAGAAAAAGAAGGAAAAGAACAAGACTAAGTGGAAGAAGAATAAGGAGAGGAAGAAGAAGAAGTAGAAGAAGGAGAAGAAGAAGGAAAAGAAGAAGAAGAAGAAGTTGAATAAGAAGAAAAAAGAAGACGAAGAAGGAAAAGAAGAAGAAGAATAAGGAGAAGAAGAAGAAAAAGGAAAAGAAGAAAAAGAAGGAAAAGAAAAGGAAGAAGAAGTAGTAGAAGAAGAAGGAGAAGAAGAAAAAGAAGAAACAAGAAGGAAAATAAGAAGAAGATGGAAAAGAAGAAAAATGCGAAGAGGAAGAAGAAGAGGAAAGAAGAAGAAGATAACTGCGCTGTTGGGATCATTAACAGGACCTACATATTTTCCAAATGACAGCTATGCAAATAAAAATTGTTCCTTCCATGTATGCCTCTTCATCACTTCACCCATTCATGCGTGCGCGTTGAATTTTAATTACTGGAATCGGAATCGGAACCGGAAGTGTTTATTTGACCCACATATAAAAACAAAACAGTACAATTTTCAAAAACCAGAATTATCTGCAGCTCAATTACGAAATACTGAATATGTGTTAAAATAAAAAGTAGTACATACATGTATTATTAAGTAGAATATATAACATAAAAGTAGAAACAATCAATGTATGATATAATCAGTTAACAACATCCTGACCATGAACTATCAGGTTGCTTTAGATAAACAAAAACAGGGGTCAGGAAGATTGCCACTAAGACCATTATTGGTCGCTCTCGTAGCAGCCACCCCATTTAGTAATTTTCAACAAAGTATGTTTGGCTTAAACACTTTCGATAAAATGATAACTACACAAGTGCATATTTTCTAATGCAGTAACGGTTACACAAATATTATAATTATATAACCAATAATTGATGTCAAAATCTCAAAAACAAAATATAAAAAGTTATCTTAATTTGATAACTAGCGGATAGTTACAACTACATCAGACATAGTAATAACAGTACATTGTGTACGTAAATTAACAGAGGTAATACAATTAAAACAATATATGATTATTTATTGATTATTCAGAATGTCCACATACATAGCAATTTTGCAAAGAGCAATGTATTCTGTAATTTTGTAGAAAACATATTTAATAAATCCTTGTAAGCTATGTGTTAAAATTGTGTTCCTTGTGTGAAGTGCAGTATTGTTTATTAGTAATGGAATATCAAACCTATGCATCTTTTGGCAAAGTCTTGTTTTGCTCTAATTGTATGGATGTTGTCATGTATCCGTGTATTAATGTTGTGAACATTTTTATTTAGCGTAAATTGTTTGGCAAATATGCTGGTAATGTCATATACACATATTTATAATACAATTTTAATTCTTGTAAATGCAGCAAATCTGTTACATTAAGAATGTTTAGTTTCTTAAACAGCGGTTCAGTAGGTGCATTATGTTTAGCTAAGTATATTATTCTAATCGCTTTTTGTAGTTTGATGATTCTGTTACATTTAAAACCCCATATAATTAGGCCATAATTAACGTATGGTAACATTAATGAGCTACACAAAGTAACTTTTATATTTACTGGAAAAATTCGTTTTAATTTGTTTAATATACCTATCAATTTAGAACATTTGATTGAAATATTTTTAATATGAATGTCCCAGCTTAGGTTTTCTTGCAAAGTGGCCCCAAGAAGATTAATGTTTTGGACTCTTTCGATTCTGGTTTCATCTATCTTAAGCAGGAAATTGTTAACTTGTTTGTTTCTTAGTTTGTGTATTATATACTTGGGTTTATTTATATGTAAAGACAGTTTATTTATTTTCAGCCATTCATTTACCTTGTTTAATTATGTATTTAAAAGTTGTTCGAAATTTTTTGGACATATGTTCAAAGATTGGATTGTTGTTAATAAAGTTGTATCATCCGCATACATTACGTATTTAAATAGTTCACTTGACTTTGGTAAATCATTTATGTAAATTAAAAACAAAAGTGGGCCCAGTAAAGAACCCTGTGGCACACCTGTAGTAATAGGCAGGGTTTCAGAAATAGTATCGTTGAAAAAAACGTACGGTTTTCTATTTTTCAAATAACTTTCCATTAGCTTTAGGGCAGAGTCGCCTATTCCATACAAATGTAGTTTACTTAATAACATTGAGTGGTATAAAGGTATCGAAGGCTTTTTATAAATCTAAAAATATATTAATGGGTGTTTCATTAGAATCCAGTGCGGTTATTGTTCGGTCGATAACTTCTATAATGGCATATTCCGTTGAGTGACCGGATTTGAATCCGTACTGATTAGCATTAACAAGTTGGTATTCAGTAAAAAATGAATACATCTGATTATGCATAACTTTTTCAGTTACCTTAGAGATTACTGGTAGCAGAGATATCGATATGTGCGATTGTTGTCGATCTTCTGCTCTCCGGCGTGTCTGGCATTCGTTGATTAGATCAGACAACTAACTGCACTAATCCATTCGAATCATCATCGATATCGCTGACCGCACCAACGTTAGATCCATTGGTGTTTAATATACGCCGATTTCTCGCCTATGTGGTCACAAAGCGCCAATCCATGGTGCATTCATTTGACCGATTTTCTCACGTACGAACGGTCATATACACAAACGCGCACAAAAACGCACACAGTCACACACACACACACACACACACACACACACACACACACACACACACACACACACACACACACACACACACACACACACACACACACACACACACACACACACACACACACACACACACACACACACACACACACACACACACACACACATACACACATACACTCACAAACAAATAAACACACGCACACACAGTCAACACACACACACGCACGCACACGCACTACACTCACACACACACACACACACACACACACACACACACACACACACACACACACACACACACACACACACACACACACACACACACACACACACACACACACACCCAATGTCTGTCCGCCAGCTTCTGTTTGTACCATCCGTCTGCTTCTGGCTACGTTTGACATGTTAAACGACGATCTTCGGCAGTACACGATAAGTGTCCGTTGACGTAAGACGGCCGCCTCCATTATTGTATTACACTGCACTGCAGAGTCGATTCCAATTCCTTCCAAGAAGAGAGCAAAAGATTTATGCTGTCTGTTAGTATTTGCTTGTACAGCCGAGATTACCATTCCCTCATGCCGTGCGCTCCTAATTTGATTTTTCGACGGAAAAGAGGTTAATGGGCTTCGCTGCTCCGCAGGTCGAAATAATAACGGATGTTGCAAGTACGTCACGAGGTCGACAGTCGATCATTTTGCCAAACGTTTTCCAATGGAAGAATCAAAGACGGATTTATTCCCTTAACAACAGTGATACCTGCGCCATATTAGGTAATACATCTCACTTTTCCTAATCCAAGTCATGCATGGTATTTATTAAGATACACATTTTGTCACAGACTTTTCGTTCAGCACTTCTAGAAACACACCCAGACACACCCGCACGCGCACACGCACGCATACAAACGCACACACTCACGCAAACACACACACGCGCTCGCGCACACACATGTTCGGCTGATCTACGCCTTGTTGCATCTTTCCAAGGTTTTGGAGTTCATGATATATGTAAACAGCAGTGAATAATGCTGTAAGCTGTATTATTTCTGTCTTGAGCGACATCCAAAAATACTTAATGTCTACCCAGCGGTCTTCATAAAAGAGTGAACCAAATGAGAAGATCATAACCATGCACCTTGGTTACACAGGGACTAGGCCAAATGAGAAGATCATAACCATGCACCTTGGTTACACAGGGACTAGGCCAAATGGGAAGACCATAACCATGCTTCTTGGTTACATAGGGACTAGACCAAATGGGAAGACCATAACCATCCACCTTGGTTACACAGGGACTACACCAAATGGGAAGACCATAACCATGCATCTTGGTTACATAGGGACTATGCAAAATTGGAAGACCATAACCATGCATCTTGGTTACACATGGACAGGGCCAAATGGAAAGACCATAACCGTGCATCTTGGTTACACTGGGACTAGACCAAATGGGAAGACCATAACCACGCTTCTTGGTTACACAGGGACTAGGCCAAATGGGAAGACCATAACCATGCTTCTTGGTTACACAGGGACTAGACCAAATGGGAAGATCATAACCATGCTTCTTGGTTACACAGGGACTAGACCAAATGGGAAGACCATAACCATGCATCTTGGTTACACAGGGACAGGGCCAAATGGGAAAACCATAACCATGCATCTTGGTTACACAGGGACAGGGCCAAATGGGAAAACCATAACCGTGCATCTTGGTTACACAGGGCCAGGGCCAAATGGGAAGACTATAATCATGCATCTTGGTTACACAGGGACAGGGCCAAATGGGAAGACCATAACCGTGCATCTTGGTTACACAGAAACTAGGCCAAATGGGAAGACCATAACCATGCACCTTGGTTACACAGGGACAGGGCCAAATGGGAAGACCATAACCGTGCATCTTGGTTACACAGGGACAGGGCCAAATGGGAAAACCATAATCATGCATCTTGGTTACACAGGAACTAGGCCAAATGGGAAGACCATAACCGTGCATCGTGATTACACAGGGACTAGGCCAAATGGGAAGACCCTAACCTTGCATCTTGGTTACACAGGGACAGGGCCAAATGGGAAGACCATAACCGTGCATCTTGGTTACACAGGGACAGGGCCAAATGGGAAGACCATAATCATGCATCTTGGTTACACAGGAACTAGGCCAAATGGGAAGACCATAACCGTGCATCGTGATTACACAGGGACTAGGCCAAATGGGAAGACCCTAACCTTGCATCTTGGTTACACAGGGACAGGGCCAAATGGGAAGACCATAACCATGCATCTTGGTTACACAGGAACTAGGCCAAATGGGAAGACCATAACCGAGCATCTTGGTTACACAGGGCCAGGGCCAAATGGGAAGACCATAACCGTGCATCTTGGTTACACAGGGACAGGGCCAAATGGGAAGACCATAACCGTGCGTCTTGGTTACAAGGGGACTAGGCCAAATGGGAAGAACATAACCATGCATTTTGGTTACTCAGGGACTAGGCCAAATGGGAAGACCCTAACCTTGCATCTTGGTTACACAGAGACAGGGCCAAATGGGAAGACCATAACCATGCATCTTGGTTACACAGGGCCAGGGCCAAATGGAAAGACCATAACCGTGCATCTTGGTTACACAGGGACTAGGCCAAATGGGAAGAGCATAACCATGCATTTTGGTTACTCAGGGACTAGGCCAAACGGGAAGACCATAACCATGCATCTTGGTTACACAGGGACAGGGCCAAATAGGAAGACCATAATCATGCATCTTGGTTACACAGGAACTAGGCCAAATGGGAAGACCATAACCGTGCATCTTGGTTACACAGGGACAGGGCCAAATGGGAAGACCATAACCGTGCATCTTGGTTACACCGAGACTAGGCCAAATGGGAAGAACATAACCATGCATTTTGGTTACTCAGGGACTAGGCCAAACGGGAAGACCATAACCATGCATCTTGGTTACACAGGAATAGGCCAAATGGGAAGACCATAACCATGCATCTTGGTTACACAGGGACTAGGCCAGATGGGAAGACCATAACCATGCATCTTTCACAGGGACTAAGCTTGATTGTTTTTTTCTCGATTAGCGCCAAAGTAGGCTGCCTTTAAGTGGCGCCAGGTCAACGGAACAAAACCATAATGCGATAACGTGAGACAATCGTCACAGAGCTCATATAGAAGCGAGGGCATCGTAGGTAACCTACGACTAGGTAACCTACGACTAGGTAACCTACGACTAGGGACACAAACGATAATAACATATCGTATATCCACATAGTTCGCCAAAGTACGGCCACACCATAAAGGCACGGCCATGAAAACAAGGCCACGTATTATATAACGCAAACGTTTGGTAACGTCTAGGTTACTGTAACATTATGACCATAACGTAAACAGTTCGACGTAGTAGCACATGCACATGTTTCGACGTAGATGTACGGCCACGTAGACTAGCATAATAAAATGATCACTCATTAGCGTAAGCGCGTATGGCCGAAGTAGTTATCTTAAAAAAAGAATAACCAGATTGGCTATGGTAACAAAATATGTTAACTTCAAAACTATAGCAAAAAATGGTAGGTGTTAACCAGTTAACTACGATGCCCACGCTTCTAGTTTAGCTCTGTGACGATTGTCTCACGTTAGCCCATTTCGCCATGTTTTTGTTCCGTTGACCAGGCGCCATTTAAAGGAGCCTACTTTGGCGCTAATCGCATGGCCACACAGGATAAAGTAGAAATATGGCCACACCATACAAGTTAATGTAAAACCACACTGCATAGGTTAGTGTAAACGCATGGTAATCAAGGTTGACGCAGCTGTATTGGCACAACGGCTGACGTAAAAGCATGAACACACGTTAACGTAAACGCGCGGCCACCCAGCCGGTTAACAACAGCGCATTGCCGCCATGGTCCAGTAGCGACATGACAACATTGGATAACGAAACATGGACACACTAGTTATTGTAAATGTAACATAATGGCCACACTGGTTAATATAACAGAATGGCCACACTGGTTAATATAACAGAATGGCCACACTGGGTAATATAGCAGAATGGCCGGTCTGGTTAATATAACCGAATGGCCACACTGGTTAATATAACCGGATGGCCACATTGGTTAATATAACCGAATTGCCTCACTGGTAAATATAATAGAATGGCCGGTCTGGTTAATATAACATAATGACCACCACTGGTTAAAATAAAAGTATGGCTAAAGAGGTTAGGTTAAGGCCCGACCATACTTGTTAACATACAAAATAGAGCCACATTGTTATGCATACGAGACGTCGGTTTCGAAGATACTGTGATAGGTTAGTCTGGAAGTCCCAAAGGGAATTTCGCGTTCTAACGACATCGTGTCGTACCAGTCTCTATAGGCTGATCCAGTGTGAGGGCCTGGGGGGCACATGCCCTCCCTAGACCTTGGAATTTCGCCGCGCTATGCCTGATCTAGAGTGCCGTGCCCTCTACACCTTTTGAATATGCCCCCTTCCCCCGTCTTCTGATGTCATGATCCGACAGCGGAGTCGTGTGGAAGCTCCGGCTCAGCCCACTCACCATGATTTTGATTCGGCTGCCAGCGAGCCTCAATGGTATTGCAATTTGAGGTTTTACCCCCTCCCCTAGATTACCCAGGTCCTTGTCACCGGCATAGGTAATATAATTATATATTTAAGTTATTATAGCGCCAGATCCAGAATTGTTCGTGGCACTTTACAATACACCATACGTCATGATAATTAAACTAAAATATTAGTACTAAGACAATCAATCACAATCAATCACAATCACAATACTTTATTGTCCTTTGGGAGGGAAATTCATTTGGAGTGTATCAGCACATTAAAACAAATACAACAAATGTACATGCAATATAAAAAGGTAAGAATAACAATAAAAAGTAATAGAAGTTATATCGGTTAAATAAATAAATAAGTTAAAATGATTTAAATATGTTAAATAAGTTACAACAGTTTAAAAAAAGTTAAATCATCTCACAAATCGTCTCAGGCTCACTCAGTGTCAGACTGGCAGGGAAGACTGGCAGAGATGAAGGGGACCGAAGGTCAGTTAGTCATTCATTAGTCTTATTGATGAGGGAACAAAAATCTAAAAATTGTGCCATACATAAGTAATAAAAATGTTAATAAATAAATTAAGTAAAAGGCAACAAAATAATTGGATTATGGTAGTAAGACGTTAACTTAAAATAAACACAGTATAATATAACAATTAATAAATTATAATGCATAAACGAATCACTAAAATGTAGCAGAATAAAAATCAAATAAATAAATAGAAAGTTATAAAATACTACTACAGGTGTAATATAAATAAGTTCACTTGATCACTGAGGAAAGTCACAAACAAGCTACTAGTGTTCGTCTACAATGATATTCTATAAATGTGTTTTTAGTTTACATTTAAAAATGTCAAGAGTGTCTGAAGATTTAATGTAATTAGACAGAGTGTTCCAGAGAGTTGCAGCGGCCACCGCGAACGAACTGTCGCCAGCTCAGAGTACATGTTGTTATCAGCAGACCGCAGTCATCTAACGGGTCTGTAAGGACACAGGAGATCACGCAAGTAGACGGACGCATTTACATGCATTGCCTCCACTCCGGGCGATGCAATATCAGACGAACGGCCGAGTTTTGAATTCGTTGCAGACGAGCAGCGTTGTTTGCAGATATCCCGTATATGATTGAATTGCAATTGTCCAGCCTTGATGTTATCATGGCGTTGACTATGAGTTCTTTCGTTGTTTTAGGTAAAATCCGGCTGATTTTAGAAATGTGGCGTAGGTGGAATGCGTACACACTAACGGTTTGTGATACCTGTTTGTTCATGTTCAGATGTCTGTCCACGTAGACGCCGAGATTCCGGGCATATCGTGAAACTGCAATTGTACAGTCACCAACACGAATTACGCTGCCACCCACAAGTGCAGCGGCCGACTTGGGCACCACTGGAATGCATCCATTCGACGTAAAACACGTAAGAGGTTGTACTGAGATCAAACTGGGAGTAGAGTTGTAAACCAGCAGCGTAGTGGTGGTAGCAAAGGCCACGTTTTCCGATGACATCGCCAATTGGTTGCACATACAACGAGAAGAGCAGTGGGCCTAGGACGGAGCCTTGTGGGAAACCTGACGTGAGAAGAGTTGTACCCGAAAATGTGTCACCAATTACGACGCGCTGAGTCCGTCCCTGCAGATAAGAGACCACCCAGTCTAATTAGTGCTTTATCAACAAAGCCGTAGCGTAATCGTAATCGTCGAATTAAGATGACATGGTTAATTGTAAAAACCCCTGCACTAAAATCGATGAGAACCAGTGATGTGCCATGTTTGTTGTCCATGGCTGATTTCATGGCATTGGTAACGCATAGGTACAGCTTAACTAACGTCACACGGCATCACCTAACTGCAATCGGTAGCAATTCATCCCCTCCGTGTGTACACTCGGTAGAAAGAGTGTCTGCAAGCGAACCGATCTCGACTCCCTATCCGTATCGCGATCGTGCCATGCGCTCGAACTGAGCTCGTCGCGCGATCGGGATACTGATAGGGTGTCGAGATCGGGGAGTTTGCTGACACTCTTTAATAGCTTTGCAGTAACGACAATCTTAAGACAATGTCCCCTTATCATGAGGTTATCGTGCATTTTATGTGATGTCAACAAGCCGTAGTACGGGTTGGATTAGGATAAAGATTATACAAACATATCACCAAGTAAACCTTACTGATGAATAGCACATATACGCGCGCACACACACACACACACACACACACACACACACACACACACACACACACACACACACACACACACACACACACACACACACACACACACACACAGTCACACACGCACACACGCACACACGCACACACGCACACACACAGTCACACACGCACACACGCACACACGCACACACGCACACACGCACACACGCACACACGCACACACGCACACACGCACACACACACACACACACACACACCCACCCACCCACACACACACACACACACACACACACACACAACACACACACACACACACACACAGCCTTCCCGCCAATTTTGGTTTAGCGTCTATACATCTGACAACATCCGTGCTCCCGATAATGAATCATTATAACGAAGACGTCGAGTCAGCGTACACTCACCTACAATAGCGAATGGGTTCATAACGGCGGTGACGATCAGATCAGAACAGACGAGGTTCACGATGAAGACAACTCCGTGCAGCGGCTTGCCGTGAGCGCCCCGCGACGCCAGCATGATGATCGTCAAGAGCAACAGGTTCCCGGCCGTGCCGACGAAGGCAGCAATGCCGAGCACGATAACGTACACCACACCCAGTCGCGGGTGGACCTCGAGCAATGTCATTGGGCCGTGGCTGCCGTTGCTGGTGAACGACGCAACGTCCATGGTCCGGCGCGTGCGTCCGGTCTCGAGCGATCTCTCGGCCGCGACGTTCAATTCGTGACCCGGGATTCGTTGTCAGCAGCACAGCTATCGATCAAAACAAACCAGGCGTGAGTTGATTGTTCTGTTTCGCGCGCGGTGTCAACCAATCACACCGAAATTTCGTGAAGCAAAACAGGCGTTGCGCTGTCCGTTCGTCCACACCGCGCGGGACATGGCAGACCCGGCCTGCTTCGGTCAAGCAATCAATGCGAGTTAAACGAATACGCAGAAGTGTTATACGAGCACGTCATATTTGCGTGCAGTGAACACACTTGCATTTAGATGTTCCTCAGCAATTCGTCATTGCAAATCAGGTTTATTGATGTTCAAATACATATACATGTATCTTTTGGATATTTTTAGGTAAAATGCGCAGTCGGTCTATTAAAAGTGCGTAATTTTGTTGAAATTATTATTAAAATAATTTAGTTGTTTTCCGTATGATTTCACAAAATTATTAATAAAACAAATTCCCAATGAAATGCAGCATATCATAGAATATAATGGGTAGGTTTGTTAATTGGCAAAATTACTCTAAAATGAAACTAACGTAAAATGGAATTGTTGAAACAACTTTAATGGAAAGTAAATAAAGTAAAGGTAAGTTCTTATATAGCGCAGTATTCGGTCCATAAGACTGCTTAAACGCTTTACACTTAACTCTGGCAGACCTGTTCAATCGAACATCATCTGGACTTCTCTGGGAAGCATCCAGCCACGCTGCAATTAATGGGCGACGTCTATTCGTACACACATAATCACCACTGTCTATAGCCAGATACTCATTCATATAGCTAAGTGAACTGGAGCAACGTACAGTGAATGAACTTATCCGATGTTCGACATGGCAGCAGAGGATTTTAACCCGTATTTTTAATTGTTTGACTTGGTCGAGAGTCCGAAGCTCTAGCTACTGTGCCAATGCGCTCCACTAAATACAGTAAAGCAGCAATGTTTGTAGGTTTAATACGCTGTCTGTTTGACACTGATATGGCGTGGTACAGGAATCATTTCAGTTCGTTTTATTATGATGTGACTGCCCCATAAAAAGACAATCCATTAAAGTTGACCAAAATATGTCAATACAGTCGTTAAGCACGTTTGTCGCAGTGTTAAATTGGTTTGATATTTGTGACTGGGGCGAAACCTACGGACCACGCCAGTCTACGATAGTTGACGTACCGGTAAATAGGCCGGTGTTTGATATATGTATTGATGATGATGATGATTATGATGATGATGTTGGTGGTGGTGATGGTGATGATAACAATAATAAAAGTTCTTTGATTCATCATCTCACGCCGCTCAAAAAATGAATTATATTAAAATTTAAATTATTTATAAAATTAAAACAGTCATCCAAGACTTTCTTAGTTAAATGCACTAGTTGTTCGTCTCCACATGCATGGCGTTGGTTCTTTAAAAGTGAATGATTAAACATCACGAACGGAAAGTGGCAGTTCATTCCTCTGGCCAGTTGTACCAGGTCAAACATCTCGTTCTGGCTACACAGACCTCATGACGTCAACCCCCTTTGTCCAATCCCGTTACTGTGACATGGTCACGGGACAGCAGACGGTAACGTGTGATGTCATTAACGTCGTAGGCTTATTACGCGTTAACATGGCGCCTTCTCACGATACACATCAGATCAGGGCTGACAGGTTAATTATGTCTTACATGTTTAGCCAACACTATGGCATCCTTTCGAGTGTATACGTAGAAACGTAGATCTAGTATTTGTTTGTATATTTACTAAAGCGCAAAACATTCGCTGTTGCCCGTTTTGATTAACCATTGCGCCTAGCGTCGTCTTGCAACCGGACCCGTGGCAATCACCAACGGCCCGCAGCAGGCACCGCAACACCAACCAATGCCAAACAAGGTAGATTGCATTTCAGAGAAACCCGTCATATAGTCGTGCAATCATTAACAGTCGAGATGGCAGGAGCTACGACCGCCTGGTTACGGGATAGCGGATGAGTGAGTGAGTGAGTGAGTGAGTGAGTGAGTGAGTGAGTGCGAGCGTGCGTGCATGCGTGCGTGCGTGAGTGAGTGATGAGGAATTTTTTAGGGATGATGAAGCAGCAATGTGTGTTTCATACGAACATGTGTAAGACTGTGATATTAAACCCTTTAAATGAATTGGTGAACTGGTCACTTCGTTATTAATAATATACATAAGTACCTCTCAAGAAACATGGTAAGCGATCGGATTATTTCGACCACACCCCGCTGTCTTCTTGTGTCACATGACGTTGGTAATGTGACACACCCGTAACGTCAGTATGCTGAAGAAGACCACGGGATGCGGTGGAAATAATTATTCAGATCGCGTACCAAATTCCTTAAGGTGTAATTATGTACACTGTGTTATAAACAGTTTACGTCTTGTCATGTTTATGCCAAGTACACCAAATCCAGCCAATTCGCCACCTTGCATGGATGCATGTGATTAACACATCAAGGGTGCTAATTAGTAGTAACCACCAGGCAGCCAATGGCGGCACTCCAAACGTACGGTATCATTCACAGCAATGGAGATAATCGGGTACAGTGGCACAATAGTCTGTCACATACGATGGCGATCATGGCCCTCCAAACCGCACAGTCGTTTCTAGTTTATAGCAGTTCTGTTGTGCTCCTTCCACACCAAGTTGACACACTAGCTATTATTTTTATGCTCAGGCGTCCGCTGGATCTTTTGCCTCCAATGTTTCCTGTTGTTACTGTATGGTCTAACGTTCTCATTATGTGGCCTATAAAGCGTGATTATTGTGTTCTAATTTGGTCAATGATCTCTTTTTATTTGGCTGTCCTAAGGATGACTTTGCTTTTCTTTCCAGTCCCTGGTAATCGCAGCATTCTTCTTAAGGACCACATTTAAGTTGTTTCTATGTTTTTTTGAACTTTTGGTTATTGTCCAGGATTCACATGACAAGACGTAAACTGTTTATAACACAGTGTACATAATTACACCTCAAGGAATTTGGTACGCGATCTGAATAATTATTTCCACCGCATCCCATTGTCTTCTTCTGCAGACTGACGTTACGGGTGTGTCACATTACCAACGTCATGTGACACAAGAAGACAGCGGGGTGTGGTCGATTCACAATGACGGCCTCTATGTAGCATTGCAGTACATGTTTTCTCATTTCAAGTGATATATTTTTGTTTGTTAAAATGTTTTTCATGTTGTGAAAAGCTGTTTTGGTCTGAGCAGTTCGTCTCTTAATATTATCGTTGCATCTACCATCAGATGTCATAAATGATCCCAGATAGTTAAACGTTTGGACTTGCTTCAAGACAGTGCCATGTGCTACTATGCTGCATGTCGGAGTGTAATTTTTCATTGAGACGACCATGGTTTCTGTTTTCTTTTTGTTCAGGGACAAACCTATTTTCTCACTTTCCCTGATCACTGTGTCTAACATATGTTGTAGATCTATTTAATTTTCAGCTAACAGTACCGTGTCGTCTACATATTGAAAATGATTCACGTTATATCCCCCTACTTGAGTTCCAGGCATTTGTGCGTAAGATGATATCACTCTATAATGAAAAGAGATCGGCTGATAGGACACACCTTTGTCTTACACTACATTTTATTTCTTGAAATTTACTGTTGTCATTTGCTAATCGCATTGCTGCCGTTTTTGTTCCCAGTAAAAATTTCTCACAAATCTCAGATCTTTCCCATCAATGTTCAGACTTTCCAGTATGTATATGATTCCTTCGTGAAGAACTCTGTCAGATGCCTTTGTGTAATCAATAAAACATACATACATATCTTTCTGCACTTCCAGTGCTCTCTCAATCAGTGTTCGTATGATGTACATTGCATTACTTCTACTTTTATTTTTACACATCCACATTGTTCTTCAGCAATTTCCGGTTTTAATTTATTTCTCATCCTGACCGTAATAATTTTAAGCAACAACTTCGTGAAGTGACTCATGAGACTTATTGTATCATGTAATTCACATTCAATCGCGCCTGGTTTCTTTGGTATTGCTACAAAGATGGACCTTGATAAGATTATTTCGCAGTCATATTTTTTTTCAAGAATTCTGTTACTATGTCAATACCAGATTCATCTAAACCAGCGGCATTTCACATTTTTGGCACTGTTACCCCTTCATCGAGCCAACAGAACCATAATTACCCCCCATTTTAAAATATAAAACTCTAGAAAAATACAATTTTGAAAGAACATTTAATGGCATGGTTGAATTATTAATAAAATATAACTTTAGCTGTGCATTGGCTTCCCAACCTTTAAAGTAAGATCGAACGTATGACAAGCAATACTTTACAGATGACAGTATATGTATATGGTTGAAGTAGCAATACTTTACAGATGACAGTATATGTATATGGTTGAAGTAGCAATACTTTACAGATGACAGTATATGTATATGGTTGAAGTAGCAATACTTTACAGATGACAGTATATGTATATGGTTGAAGTAGCAATACTTTACAGATGACAGTATATGTATATGGTTGAAGTAGCAATACTTTACAGATGACAGTATATGTATATGGTTGAAGTAGCAATACTTTACAGATGACAGTATATGTATATGGTTGAAGTAGCAATACTTTACAGATGACAGTATATGTATATGGTTGAAGTAGCAATACTTTACAGATGACAGTATATGTATATGGTTGAAGTAGCAATACTTTACAGATGACAGTATCTGTATATGGTTGAAGTAGCAATACTTTACAGATGACAGTATATGTATATGGTTGAAGTAGCAATACTTTACAGATGACAGTATCTGTATATGGTTGAAGTAGCAATACTTTACAGATGACAGTATATGTATATGGTTGAAGTAGCAATACTTTACAGATGACAGTATATGTATATGGTTGAAGTAGCATATTCTTGATAAGCTTTGGGATGAGAAGCTTTGTCACAGCTAGACCATGAGCTGGTCATCAGCGGTATAATGTTATGTTGTGTCTTGGTTTTAAAGTTGATCATAGTAGAAATACCAGTTCCACACAGCAATACACTGGGATAAGGAAAGTGAGAGCTGTGTCAGATCGAATGGGGTATTCATCACCAGCCTTTTGTCAGAAAGTTACCAGGTCAAAATCCTGAAAGTCTTTGTTCAGCATGCCATCTTCTCGCAGGCCAAGGAACTCGTCTTTCGTCTTTGATGACTCTTCATCCACTGAAAAAGTATCACTAGACCATGTATTCTTCTGACAGTGTTCTTGTCCTGGGAAATATCTAAGGATGGACTCTGCCATGGAAAGTATATGTCAGCTAACGGACATTACTCTTCGTTCTCTTCAAGAAGCGTTGACAATTTGGAGAACATGGATAGCTCAATACCATGAACTTCATATTGGTAAAGTGGAGTTTTGATTGGAGCTGGCAATCTTGCCTTCAGCTGTGAAAATATGAACCATATGCCTTCCTTATGAGAGGTTCGACTGAATGATCATACCAAGAGATGTGCAATATAGCCCAGCTTTATAACAAATGCATGGCCTCTTTGTCTAACATCGTCACTTGAAATTTTGGTCTAGCGGTTCTCGCCCTTCCAATAACATGATGGCTTTTTCTCTTAATTCGAACACACGATGAAATGCTGACTCCATGATAACCAGCGACCCTCTACATGGAAGAGAGGAGGAACACAGAAATCGGATCCAACCTCTTCACATTCACGGATACTTCTGGTGTTCGTGACATTCCATGGTGAACAGTTTACATAATAGACATACCTGTTTTTACAGAGTCACCTTTCAGGTACAAGTAGTTGTACATAACAGACAACACATTCTATTCATCCAATTGAAGCACAAAGCGTTGAGAGGTTTGCCAACACTTCTGCAACAAAAACTGCCTGATCCAAAAGTGACCTTGCTCATCTCAGATATCCAGTTTTCACGGTTATGTCCTAGAGTGAGTAATATCTGGTTCATCACTTGGATCCCGCCAAGGATTACCCTCGATGCTTTAACTAGACATGGCTTGACGAGATCCTCTCCGATTGAACTGGATTTTCATACTTTCAGTATGAGACATCCTCAACTTCTGATAGCCTTTCCAAAGCACGTATCTTCAATGTAGCGTGCTATGGGAGCATAGTCGTGATGAATTAATTGCTGCGAAATCCAAGCTTTATAATGCTTATTTCAACCGCCAAAAATGCCCGAATAACCCCCAAGGGGTTAATTACCTCCAGATTAAATACCGCAGATCTAAACACTCAATCATTTGACTGTTAACATTATCTGGTACAGTAGCTTTCATTTTTGTATTCATCTGGTAACTTTTCGAACCTCATCCTTCAATATTGGAGGGCCACCAAAGTTCTTCATAATTGATGGTTTTTCACCCCTTTCGTCATTGTAGCGCTACTGGTTACATATGGAAACTGTATGAGGAATCGCCAAAGAGGGGCCATAGCCCCTTAAATATGCCACACTTAGTATTCCGTCTGCATGATTCAAACATCTGAAACAGTTCAAACGGTTCATTGTGCACATGCAATGAGTGCCAAAGCAATTCGGATATTTGCAACCAACACATACAAGCAGTAATGTGTGCACCTGACTGCCTCCGTAACATTCCATCCATTGCCATGGCGGAACTGTTGATGTGTCCCCTAAGAAATGTCGCGAATTGTTATTAGGTGCTTAGCACCATACATATCTTAATCCGTGTTAACGTGATAATTAATATGTTAATCCGTGAAAGGTGGCGATTTGGACGGGCAAGTCGTACACACATGCGCACGCACGCACGGATGCACACACACACACACACACACACACACACACACACACACACACACACACACACACACACACACACACACACACACACACACACACACACACACACACACGTATGTACTCACACATACATACACTCGCCCACAAGCATATATACACACACACACACACACACACACACACACACACACACACACACACACACACACACACACACACACACACACACACACACACACACACACACACACACACACACACACTCCACACCACACACACACACACACACACTAAGACACACACACGCATGAACGCACGCACGCACACACACACACAGTCGGCAGAACCGTTTTGATAGGAGAGAATCACGCATGTCCTTGCTAAGAATTGAATTGGTTTTGAATAGTTTATATATATACATATATATATATATATATATATGTATATATATATATACATATATATATATATGTATATATATATATACATATACATGTATATATATACGTATATATATATACACAAATATATATATATATATATATTATATACATATATGACGAATTGAATGGTGGGCCATTCTTCAGAGTGTACCACAGTGACGTCATGTCTGCTTTACCCAGAAATATCGGCTTAGCATGTAGTCATTGGCGACGGCAGAAATTACATTACATTGATATTATATAACAGCATGCATGTAGTTGAAGCAACAAACGTACGAACTCACATCCGAAGTCACCGAAGCCAGAAAATACACGTAGAAAAAGAATCGGTATAGCACAGTTGCGTTTCTCACGGCTTCTGTTGAAGCTCCCATTGTTGTGTAGACTGACATTAAAGTGATTGCTTCTGGTTTAGTGAATAAATGTATGTGATGTATTGTGCCGTTACAGATGCGTGTCATGAATGACCATACGCACGAGTAACACATAGCTAATTAATTTGCTAATGGTTTTCAAATTTTGCTAATGAAGTTTCAGTTGTGCCTACCGTTGCCTTGCAGTCTGTTTATAACAATTACTCTGTCTTTCGGATTGAAGGTCTTCGATCAGACGCGTCTGTTGCCAACCCTTACACAAGCACACGGTTCTGGCAATTGTCGGTTATGAAGGACGTTGCATGATTCATTAGAAGTAATTGATGCCACTCAAGGTCAATAGAGTGTCAGTGGGCGGTGGTTGGCCAGTAGGTGGGCCATTCATTCGCTGATTGCAAGGGCGTCGGTTAAGCTACGAGTGACGGTTAAAGCAACGTGCTAACCACGTGGTTATATTATTAAGAATACAAAAAAAACAATCGTCACGCTTTGAGCCAAGGGACAACGGAACATAGTTTTGTTTCAATTCTTTTTAGACGTTGTATAACCAATGTATATTATATTCGAACATCACAAAATTCAGTTGCAGCCAGTATAAGAATCCACAAGTTTTTTTGTGACGATGTCTCACTGTAAACAAAAAAACAGATCCGGAAACACACATAAAATTGCGAATGTGGCACCATCGAAGATCTAATAATTTTGCATGAGTTTAAAGACATTGTTTGTTGGTCTCAAGGCGCGAACCTGTAAGACTCGGGGGCCATTCAACTACCAACACCGGAGCAGAATGTGGCTGTTTCTACGGTTGCACTAATATATTCCAGTGAAGAATTCATATAACATAATTCACGCTGTATTTATTGAAAACACAGTAAATTAGAAAGCAACGACTTAGTGAGTACACTGCAGACCCGTGTACGGGGATGTAGATTGCCATCCACTGAAAGTCTGTCTGGCGAACAAATATTGACACCAAAAATATTACAATAGTAATAACACAGAGGATTTATCGTACGAAGGCACGTGTTTGTCGGAAAGACGGAAAGCAAGCACACGTTTACCGGAATAAATCGATGAGAAGTATTTGGTAATGTACTAATGTGCTTTGTGAGAGTGAAAACTGTAATCATGGTATGCTACGCAATCATCAATTACTGTTGGACACGTCATTGTGACTATTAATTTGGCCTGTTGGTCGGCGGTTGTCACACCTCAATGAAGTCTGGTGAAAGGGTGCAACAGAGACATCAACAGCCACTTGTTCTCTCAGCATAACCGATAGTTGTGAACCAACAAAAAATAAATTAGTAATCAATAACGAAGGTGACATTGACCGTGAATTGGTGGTGTGTGTGTGTGAGTGTGTGTGTGTGTGCGTGGCGTGCGTGTGAAATGTGTGCGTGCGTGCGTGCGTGCGTGCGTGCGTGTGTGTGTGTGTGTACGACTTACCCATGCAAGTCGCTACCTTGCGCGGATGCATGTGATTAACACACGTATGTTGCTAAACACCTCAATTCTCCACAAAGGGTGCACAACTTCGATAGTCCGGTCAGCTGGTCTGTCTGAAATATGAGCGCCTTTCTACGACTGACTAAAAATTGACTGCCGATCACGAAGCTTGTAACTGGTCACTGGCCTAGTTATTAGGGCAAATTTGGCCTCTCTATTAAAACATACATAAAAGTTACTTTGTTTCAGCGTCACTAACATAAACACTAATCAACATTTCTGCGTACATCGAGTGACATATGTGTAGATGGCATTATTATCTTTACGATGATACAGAAAAACATTAAATTCGCCCCTCGAACTCCGGCTTTTTGGAATGTTGAACAACAAAAACATCCCCACCCTTGGACGAATTTCAAAAAATCTAAATCTATGAACCAACCCAGTGGGCTAGCTAGATCACGTGCAAAATGCTAGATCACGTTCAAAATGTCTCCCCCTTACATGCAAAACTAACGGAGTTATAAGTCCACCGAGAAAAAGAGAACACACTGTTTTATAACATAGAAGATGTAGTGAGGCCAACGCTAAAGGTTACGTCCACCCCCATGGCATACGGGGAAATCAGCATTGAATCAGACACACCATTGTGTCACACATTCAAAATTGCCTGCCGGACTTCAAGCAGAAAGGTGGACGACTAGGCAAAGACCGAAGGATGCAGCGGACGAATGGTCAACCTCCGCCGGGGCCTATGACTGCCTGCAGTGTGCCATGTGTCGTCTCCAATGCGCGTCGCGCATCAGCCACTTCAGTAGGTCGCTCGTTGTTAACTTGAACGGCACAGATCACCTTCAATATTAAGATCACTCGTCATTATCTTGTAGAACACATTTACCTGCAATCAATCACTCGTCATTATCTTGTAGCGCACATATCATCTTCAAAATATCAATCGTCATTGTTTTGTAGAGCACATATCACATGAACAAATCACTTGTCATTATTTTGTACAGCACATATCACTTTCAGTAGATAATTCATCATTATCTTGTACAGCACATATCACTTTCAGTAGGTCACTCATCATTATCTTGTACAGCACAGATCACTTTCAGTAGGTCACTCGTCATTATATTGTACAGCACATATCACTTTCAGTAGGTCACTCGTCATTATATTGTACAGCACATATCACTTTTAGTAGATCGTTCGTAATTATCTCGTGCAGCACAGGCAATTTTCAGTAGATCACTCGTCATTATCTTGTACAGCACATATCACTTTCAGTAGATCACTCGTCATTATCTTGTACAGCACAAATCATTTTTAGTAGATCGTTCGTAATTATCTCGTGCAGCACAGGTCACTTTCAGTAGATCGCTCGTCATTATCTTATGCAGCACAGATCACTTTCAGTAGATCACTCGTCATTATCTTGTACAAAACAGATCATTTTCAGTAGGTCAATCGTCATTATCTTGTACAAAACAGATCATTTTTAGTAGGTCACTCGTCATTACCGTGTACAGCACAGGTCACCTTTAATAAATCGCTCGTCATTATCGTCACATAAAATGAAATCAAATTTCTCTCATTTGGTGAGATAGCTTCAGAGGTAGCTGCTCTGACTAACACGATTTATGGTAAGCAATCATGTTCGTCACACCAGGAAGAACTTTTCGGATCGAAGCTCCCTTGCGTTTTTTATGTAATTAACAGTTGCGCCACCTCACGGATTATTGAGGCAAGGACCAAGGCAATGACATCGGTGCGCTCTATGCGGTGGAGCCACAGTGAGGGGCGAAACCTGTCGGAAATGTATCCTCTTCGCATATCTATGCAGGCATGTTTTATTAAAGGAAAGTGTGGCGAACGTACCTTCCAAAGATACGGCTTATGTTATTTGTGATTTTGT
Organism: Paraescarpia echinospica; assembly: GCA_020002185.1. Taxonomy (NCBI): domain Eukaryota; kingdom Metazoa; phylum Annelida; class Polychaeta; order Sabellida; family Siboglinidae; genus Paraescarpia; species Paraescarpia echinospica. Next base: position 32,694,924 of record CM034538.1, on the reverse strand, counting down.
GCATGCGTGCGTGCGTGCGTGGGTGTGTGTGTGCGTGTGTGTGTTTGTCTGTGTGTGTGTGTGTGTGTGTGTGTGTGTGTGTGTGTGTGTGTGTGTGTGTGTGTGTGTGTGTGTGTGTGTGTGTGTGTGTATGTCTGTGTGTGTCTGTGTTTGTTTGTTTGTGTGTGTGTGTGTGTGTGTGTGTGTGTGTGTACGTATTTGTGTGTTCGTGTGTGCGAGAGTGTGTGCGAGAGTGTGTGCGTGCGTGCGTGCGTGCGTGCGTGCGTGCGTGCGTGCGTGCGTGCGTGCGTGCGTGCGTGCGTGCGTGCGTGCGTGCAGGCGTGCGCGCGCGCGCGCGCGTGTGTGTGTACTGCATCATCAAGACAATGAAATAATGAAATCGTTATCCAACTACTTTACATGTTGAGAGCTATTAATGTTTCACGGCGAATCATATAAGCGTGTAGTCTAAATTAGTTGCCTAAACTGTGCAATAAATGATATGTTGGGGTCTGTGGCATTGCGTTTCCAAACCGCGGGCATGTATCAGAACCTTTGTAGAGTGTTACAATATTTGCTATACACTACACCGCTAGACTAGTCAGTGTCCGAAAACGGTCAAATATATATCACAAGTGCGATGTTTGTAACATGTTCGATTCAAAACATTCCCTCTTCAACAGCGGAAAACTGTTGTCTTTGTTAATGCAATACATTGTTTTAATGATGCACAACTATCGCGCCCGTCCTGTGGGGGTCAGGGGATTTGAATGAACCCCTCTGTTTATGTTACTGCTTGTTTAAAACGATAATGTTTGTTAACACTGATACCTCTTGGAGAGACCTTGTGAAACATTATAAAACGAACACCAGTGGAGAGAATGTTTGTGAAACATTATAAAACGAACACCAGTGGAGAGAATGTTTGTGAAACATTATAAAACGAACACCGGTGGAGAGAATGTTTGTGAAACATTATAAAACGAACACCAGTGGAGAGAATGTTTGCTGTTGAACGTTTAAAAAGTCGGAGAATTTGTTATGAGCCTCAGTGCGGGGGCAGTAGGAGATTTGTTTGAGCTTCAACAGGAGGTGTGTGGTTGCAGCAGGAGGCTTCAAGGGAGTCGCAGTTAGGATTTATGGCGAGCTTCAAGGGAATGTGGTGCAGTTGCAAGTTTCTGGGGGTCGCAGTTGGGGGTTTGGGTGTTTATGGCGAGCTTCAAGGGAAAGTGGTGCAGTTGCAAGTTTCAGGGGTTGCAGTTGGGGGTTTATGGCGAGCCTCTGTGGAATGTGGTGCAGTTGGAAGTTTCAGGGGGTTGCAAATTGGGATTGATGGTGAGTCTCGTCAATGGTGGTGCAGTCGGAGTTTTCAAAGTATGGTTGCAATTGGGGTTTTATGGCGAGCTTCAAGGGGATGTGTGCCGCAGTGGGATGTATCAAGAGGGTCATAGTTTGGGTCTGAAGGAGATTAGCAGTTGGATGTATTAAGGAGGGTGCAGTCGGATATCTTAAAGATGGTGCAGTCGGATATCTTAAGGATGGTGCAGTCGGATATCTTAAGGAGGGTGCAGTCGGATATCTTAAGGAAGGTGCAGTCGGAGATTTTAAGGAGGTGCAGTCAGAGATCTTAAGGAAGGTGCAGTCGGATATCTTAAGGAGGGTACAGTCGTATATATTAAGGAAGGTGCAGTCGGAGATCTTATGGAGGGTGCAGTCTGAGATCTTAAGGAAGGTACATTCAGTGATCTTAAGGAAAGACAGTCGGAGATCTTAAGGAGGATGAAGTCGGAGATCTTAAGGAGGGTGCAGTCGGAGCTCTTAGGGAAGATGCAGACGTTGATCTTAAGGAAGGTGCAGTCGGAGATATTAAGGAGGATGAAGACGGAGATCTAAAGGAGGGTGCAGTCTGAGATCTTAAGGAGGGTGCAGTTCTAGCGTGTTCTAATTAGTAGCAAGAAACACTATCATAGCGATGATGAAACAACACGTGTTGACAACTAGACTTTATTCTCTCTTGTTTCCTTATGCTACAAACCTCACAACTGTCCATTTGGTTCTACCTGTTTACAGTCTCTACAGATGATCCCGCGCCAGTTACAAATGTAACGTTCTTGATAATCAATTTGCCAACCCGATCCCCAATCGGTTTGGTTTACGCACTGTTCTTGTGGGCCTAGAACGACCACCATTTCTCCCTCCATTTGTCATTTTGCAATGTACATCTCGTAAAATGGACGTAATCTGTCAACAGACACATTGTCATCCTTGTGTTCGAAGCGTATTCGAGAACACTTTCCCCAACGGTGCACAACACGAAAGGGACTCGTATATTTTGGTTCAAGTGAAGGCTGGACTTTGTCCACACGAACGAGCACTTTCTTTCCCATCCAAAGGTCCTTCGGGTGCGCACTTTAGGCCTCCCATGCCACGGGTTTTCTGTGAACCGTTGTGCTGCCATGGCCGACGCCAACTCTCTGCCAAACACTCTCTGCCAACGACTAACTGACCCGGCAACGCAGGTTGTTGGCCTGTTACCATTATGGATGGCGAGACACCCGTGTCCAGGTTTGTCGCCGCACGCAATCCGAGCATCACCCATGATAACTCGGCAAGCCAGTTTGCCCTGCCAAGCAGACGGGCGCGGAGCGAGTTTTTCAAACAGCGATGCATCCGCTCGACTTTTCCATTGTGTTGCGAATGATAACTGGTAGTTGGGTCGCGGGTAATTCCCATCAAACGGCAAACTTCCCGCCACAAATCAAAGACGAACTGCGATCCCCGGTCTGACGTAATGATGTCGGGGACGTCCCATCTGGCGATCCATTGACGTACCAACACTTTAGCACAAGCTTTTGTGTTCGCCGCCTCTCCGTGCATTGTCATTGGAAACGCTTCCAGCCAGGCCGTCCATCTGTCAATCACAGTGAGCAAAGTGTTCTTCCCTTCACACGCTGGGTTCAGTGGGCCTACGAGATCGACGTGGATATGACTGAATCGCCTTGTCGGTGCTGGTAACCGTTCAAACGTCGTTTTCGTATGCATTTGGATTTTCGCTTTCTGATATGCCTCGCATGATTTGGTCCATTTAGTGACATCTTTCCCCATGCCTTGCCACCAATATGAACGTTTGACGAGCGCCAAGCCGGCATTTATCCCTGGGTGTGCCAAGCCGTGGAGACTGTCGAACACGACACGTTACAAAGCCGTTGGAATTAGGACGCGCGCAGGTGTGACGTTGGTGTCTGCCCAAACATATGTGTTTTCCGCACACTCAATCAAGCCTGGCTTGAACCTTGACGACGAGGTGCTGTGTTGTTTGATCCAATGCTGTAATGCCATGTCGTTCTTCTGGGCAGCGCGAACTACTCTCGGCGTCAGCACGGTGACAACGGTTGACGGGTCCGGTATGAAAATGGCCTTATATGCCAAGACTGACGCGGAGTAATAATCAGTTTCGATGGCTGTACTCGAAGTGCAAGTCGCCACTGTCAGTTCGTGCTGGACTGGCTACTGTAGTTGCAGCAGGGAAAGTCGCAGGAACAAACACCGGCGCCCGGAGTTGCGAGCTCAGTAGGTCTCGCTGTCGCTGTAATTGTAACAGAAACATGTCATCAACCAGCCCCTCTTCGTTCACTGCTTCCTCAGGAAACGAGTCCTCTGGAAAGAATTCGTCATGTAAGCCAGATAAGGAAGAGACATTCGAAAATCACGGCTCTTTCGGCTGCAGCTTACAGCGCGACAATGCATCTGCAACAGCATTTCTCTTGCCCTTCATGTAGTGGAATTGGTCTATCTGCCTTTTTGATCAAGGCACCAACGAGAGGCTGGTTGTCCGTCCTAACGATAATCGGCTGCCGTTCTAGGTAGGAGCGGAATGTGTCTACTGCATAGGACACCGCGAGTAGTTCTCTGTCAGTAGCCGAGTAGTTGCGTTGTGCTTTGTTCAGCTGCTTACTCCAGAAGCTTAACGGCTTCCACATTCCCCGTTGGAATTGTACCAGGACGGCCCCAACCGCGACATTAGATGCATCACAAAAAATTTCTGTACGTGCCTTTGGAAGTGGAGGTACCAGAAGGGTTGCGTTTGCGATCACTTCTTTGGTAGACGCAAATGCACGATCGTGTACCGGAAGCCAAGCCTCCTCAAATTCCTTTTGTCTGGAGATGTTCAACTACATGACCGAGAAACGTAAGGGACGATCGGCCAAGTTGACATTTCTTCTTGTTCAGGAGGAGTCCCTTTTCTTTGAGCCTCTGGAAGAGACTGCGCAAGTCTTTGACGTGATCCTCTTTGTTCTCGCTACCCACGATCACATCGTCCATGTACACAACATTCGCGAACGGCAGATCACTAAGAAGTTGGAGGACGTTCCGCTGGAAACACTGCGCCGCGTTCTTCAGACCGAATGGCATTCGGAGGATCTTGAAGAGGCCAAGTGTCGTGGTGATGACCGTTTTGTCCTGTGATGCTTCGTGAACGCATACTTGTTGGAAGGCCTGTCGAAGGTCGACCTTGCTAAACACCGTGCAACCAGCCAACCGATCGTTGATGCTCGTCAATGCCGGAAGCGGATATCTGTCGAGTTTTGTCATGTTGTTTAGTCGCCGAAAATCTCCTCATACACGCCATGAGCCTTCTGCTTTCTTTACTGCATGGATCGGAGATGCCCAACTAGATTCACATCGCTCAATGACCCCCTCTCTCTCCCATTGTCGGAGTTGTTTCTCGACTTGGACCTTCTTCTCGCTGTGAAGCTTCCGACATGGCGTGTATACCGGTGCACCCTCCGTCGTAATGTGCAGAGGCGTAGTCACGGTAACCACTTTGCTCATACCGGGGTCGGTGACTTCAGGAAAATTCCTCCACAGTCCGGCATATTCGTCGTCGTTGAATTCCGCACAGCGATCAGCGGTAGGAGTCACATAATAGATAGATGAGCATGCCGTTTCCACTGAACGCTCGTCCAAGGTAACGCGATCGATTATACATCGTTAGAACGGGTCTTTCAGGAAGCGTTTTTCGTCTCCGTCTTGGAAGAAATCCATTCCGAAAATGGGATGGATCACGTCTGCCACAATCATGTCATGAGAGCATGTTCGGTCCATAAGTGTGAAGGTAGACTTGCGCCGGCCGAATGTGCTGGTGGGTTGCCCGTTCGCAGACAACAGGATATGTTCAGTGGGTTTGGGATTACATTTTTCTTCCGAGGTCGGCGGTAGAACGGAGACCGCTGAACCGCAGTCTATCAAATATCCGGCCGTGAAGAGGAATCGTTTCGTTTGTTCTTTAGGCGAGCCAGATACGACGCCGATTACTGACCGCTCCTTTCGTTTCCCGCCTCTGTATGTCGAGCATTTGTAAGGTTCGCACAGTATCGCGGGCAGGGTGGCCCGGTGCAGCATCGAGACTCGGCGCCGAAGTTCCCGTGGTACCAACAAACTTGTCCTTTCTTCGAATTTTTGTATGAACCGCCTTTTCCAGTATGTCTTTTCACAATGGCGTTGACAGCCGCAAGATCTCCCGCGTGGACTGCAGATGCTAGCTCGGTAGGAACTTCTGTGATGGTGGCTATCGTCGTGGGGGGGGGGGTAGCGTGACATACAGCGACTCGGCCTTTTGCAGCTCTTCCATAGAGAGCTGCGGTGTGGGAAGCTCAAGACTCATACGCAACGATGCCGGCAGCCGACGGAGAAGAGCCCAGCGTTCTACATCTTCTCGGTCCTACCGCCGACTTGACGGAATCGAGCCATCCACTGAGATGGTTTCTCGCCTACTGCAATACCTCCCATGGCCATTGCTCTCGTCAGTCTCTGGTGTACGGTTGGTTCATATCGATCAACGAAGAGAGTCTTCGCGGCTTCGAACACATTTGCCGGACGATCCGCCCCCATCATCGTAAGATATCGGATCACGAAAGCCTCTTCTTCCGACAGCAGGGTAGTAAGTGCAGCAAACTTGTTGATTTGCGATGTGATACCCTGCACATTGAAGACATCCTCTAGCTGTTGAAACCATAGACGGCAGTCGTCGTGTGTCATTGAATGAAAAGATATATTGTACCCCTTCGAATCGCTCGACGTGGCAATTGCTGGCGTCGCCGCGGGTGGAGGAGCAGGGTGAGTTTCGATGTAGCGGTTTTTTTCTCGAAAATAATATCTTCTGTCTTGGTGATATAAGTCTCAGACAACTCAATGTCCTGAAGAACGGTCCGTTTCCCTGAGGACGCAACGCTCACTTCTGCAACCTCCAACAACGGCAAAAGCTATCAATTGAGCTCGCGAAACTTGTCGATAGCTCCGAACATGTTCTTGAGAAGGACCTGTATGGTTTCCCGAGCATCACTCTCCCCTCTCACACTGTCAAAAAGTCGTTATGCGTCTCTTTGCCGACGACCGCCCCGACACAACCGTCTACAAACGCTCAGCCATCGCTGTTGGCGATCAAAGTGCAGTCTAGCGTGACTCGACGGACATAGCAGGCGTGTGCGATCAAACGTGACGCGCGCTTGGCCAAGCCGAGTGCCGGAGTGCCGGTGTGCGGCCAGCCGTGACGAGCCCGAGCAAACTTGTGGATGGACTAAGTAATTGATTCTTTTGCTTTTTGTTGTCTCACCTCTGTGTCTCCGGAAAATGCATATGGCTTATATACGCAAAGATCATCTAGTAATTAGAACATGCTAGAAGTGGTGACCGTGACGTGATTCTCTCTTGTTTCCTTATGCTACAAACCTCACAACTGTCCATTTGGTTCTACCTGTTTACAGTCTCTACACAGTCAGATATCTTAAGGAGGGTGTAGTCGGAGATCTTAAGGAGGGTGCAGTCGGAGATCTTAGGGAAGGTACAGTCGGAGATCTTAGGGAGAGTGCAGACGGAGATCTTACGGAAGGTACAATCGGAGATCTTAGGGAAGGTATAGTCGGTGATCGTAAGGAGGGTGCAGTCGGAGATCTTAAGGAGGGTGAAGTCGGAGATCGTAAGGAGGGTGCAGTCGGAGATCTTAAGGAGGGTGCAGTCGGAGATCTTAAGGAGGGTGCAGTCGGAGATCTTAAGGAGGGTGAAGTCGGAGATCGTAAGGAGGGTGCAGTCGGTGATCGTAAGGAGGGTGCAGTCGGAGATCTTAAGGAGGGTGCAGTCGAAGATCTTAAGGGGAGCAGGAGGACGGACTAGCCATCCATACTTCAATCCATGCCCCTCACACATAGGTGCGCGCACGCACACGCACACGCATGTATGCACGCACATACACGCCCCCCCCCACAGTAGTAACAATGTAGAGCTGTTTGCAATGTCATCGGAAATTGATCGCGGTGGGAATATGCCAGCATTTAAAAACTTCATAAATCTACCGCAGCTATGAACAGCCTACAAATGGTGAGTTTTTATTTAATGTAATAACAGCAATTTTGTGAAGTACAATGTTCTTCTCTGTATACGCGTGCCGAACATTAATCTGCAGTCTATAAGCATATTCCATAAGGAAAATAAACGACGAGACATTGATTGTCCTTCGCTGTTTTAACTTCGCACCAACTTCGCAATAATTGCCCATTATGATCGTAGCATATATCTGTGTGCATATATATCGTTTTTTCTTACACATCTGGCGCAGTTTTGATATCATATAACTCAACCTAAAGTGGAATTGCATACGTAGCATTTCTGAGATGGTCGTGCGAAAGGTAGCCTCCTGTTAGTTTGTCATACTACCCAACAGTTTACATACTACCACATTGTAGCGTAATATATTACATACTACCATATAAAAACGCAAGAGATTACATGCTACCATATAGTAGCGCAACAAATTACATACTAATAAATAGTAACACAACATATTACATGCTACCACAGAGTAGCGCAAGAGATTGCTACCATATATAGTAGCGCAAGAGATTGCATGCTACCATATACTAGCGCAACTATTACAATCATGCTACCATATACTAGCGCAACAGATTACACAATACCATACAGTTGCGCAACATATTACAATCATGCTACCATATACTAGCGCAACAGATTACACAATACCATACAACAGCGCAACATATTACATGCTACCATATGGTAGCGCAACAGAATACATTCTACAATACAGTAGCGCAACAGATTGCATAATACCTTGCCATAGCGCAATAGATTACATACTACCATACAGTAACGCAACAGATTACGTGATGATATATACTAGCACAACAGATTGCATACTATAATATAGAAGCGCAATAGATCACACACTACCATATGCTAGCGCAACAGATTACGTGCAAAATAATTCAAAACATTTGATGTCCCCCGGAGAAAAAAGACCTCAATTGCCACTGCCAAGGTAACTTGCGTCACCGCTTCAACTTGAAGTGAAAACCCTTTCCCAAAGGTACAGTAGGTAACGAAATGCTCGCAGTTATTCGACATTACATTATATTTTCCAAATTCTGTAGGACTTCGCCAAGCTTTCACAGCTCTTTCAACGATTACTTCGGGCGAATAGGCCGGTGGTGCCGCCATGTACTTGGCACGAAACAAAGGGCGTGTGCCGTTCTCGGTGAACGTATTCACGAGGATTCTTCGTACTTCTGAGTCGTCTGTATAATCGATCACCTCGTCTTTCCCAAGGTAAATCCTGAGATGGCAAGACACGAGTAACCCGCTCGACGCTTCTCCCGTGACGCTGATTGTATCACCGGCCTGGAGAACACTAAAATGAAATCATAACAAGTGAGTTTCGTTTTTACGGACTGGGAAGTTTCTATGTATCAGCCTAAAAACGTAAGACAATAAATTGGACGGTATCTTTTTATTGCTCAATCACAAGGGCAAATGGCATCTTTCAGAATTATGCCCCTGAGGAACGTCGTCATTGCCAAACCAATACTATTTTTTATCTTTAAAAAAAATTAAACACAGTTCAATTACTGCGCGAAAGCTATTTACTTGTATTTTTTTATGTACAAATTATGAATCAAGTATTAATACAGTTGACTGTAGTGACATATTAAACTGATGATTTCCTGACACCCTGAATTGTGCCAAATCGCCCACGTTCCATTCGATTTTCGTACCTTCGATCCCTGATTATTTCGTATTGAACGCCACAAGTCGTCCGCTTGTCAAAGAGTACCTGCATTACAGTGGACTGTGCTCTAGTAATCCACGAATAACCAGGTATATTGTCAGAGAGAACGAACATGGACAACACGTCAGAACGGTTCGACGTGAACTAGGCTGTTTTGCTATGCAGACATTGATTCACCCGCCACAACACTTAAATGCAGTGCTTTCGGTTTACCATAAATGAATCACACATCATAGTTAGTACTTTCACTTCACTAATGTATACCTGCCAACTCCCCCGTGGAATCCGAGAGTCTCCCGGATTTTGGGTAAATCTCCCGGTCTCCCGGAATACAGAATTCTCTGTAAAACTCGAACAGCACCCCTCCCCCGTTTTCTGGTGTCATGACTCATGAGTCGAACCAAGACAGCGGAGAAGCTGAAACGCTTAAGCTAAGGCGGCGCGGCGGCGAAACATTTTCAACAACCCCCCTCGTCTTCCGATGTCACGATCAGAGAAAACGCGACGACAGAGCGCTACACGAGAAGCATGCTGAACCGCTGATGAATCTCCCGGAATTCTACAAAAAAGTTAGCAGGTATGATAATGTGCTACTTAGCATGAAACTAGCAGAACAATACAGAATTTCAAAATATTGTTTACGTCTATTAATAACTCTTAATTAGACACTGACTACAAATTACGTCACTATGTCTCTCTTGCAATGTATCATGGTAAAATGTGGTCGGAAGTTTAAAGTGAAATAGGGGCATTACATATCGCA
>CM034538.1:32620103-32682603 GCA_020002185.1 Paraescarpia echinospica | reverse complement strand
CACACACACACACACACGCACACACACACACACACACATACACAGCTCCTCCCTCTCCCTCCCTCTCTCTCTCTCTCTCTCTCTCTCTCTCTCTCTCTCTCTCTCTCTCTCTCTCTCTCTCTCTTTCACATACACACACGCACACACGCACACACGCACACACGCACACACACACATACACTCACACAAAACACACACTGACATACACACTTACGCACACATTTGCATGCACAAAACAACCATTTTAATCACAACACACGTATTGTGCTAAAGGTATTCACCAGGGGCCGGTTTCATGAAGCGTACTTAAAGTTACGCAATTACTTAGCGTCACGTGTTTCCATAAATTACGTCATTTACTAAGACAATCTACCCTATGGTAGGACTGACACAACACCATGTGAAAAACTCTCTAGACACCTGGCAGAGGAACTGAAATCACTGACGCTACACGAAGATGAAATTGTCACCTCCCACGATGTTGTGTCTCTGTTCACGAACACGCCTATACCAAAGACAATGGAGATAATTAAAACCAGACTACAGAATGACGCCACATTAGCTGACCGGACGAGACTGGAAATAGAAGATATTATGGACCTTGTTCTGAACACAACCTACTTCACATTCAGAAACACTGTATACCAACAGAAATTTGGCACAGCTATGGTTAGTCCGGTGTCCCCCATTGTCGCCAACCTTTTCATGGAACATCTCGAGGAAGAGGCCATCACCGCAGCCCCCATCACATGTAAACCATAACATAACATAACATAACATAACATAACATAACATAACGTTTATTTAACCCCATGTAGGTACACAATTGATTGGTTTTTGAACATCTCTTATGCTGTAATAAACAACAAATATAAATATTATGCAGACATACATAAACGTATATCATTATATGTTCAACATACTATTCGGAAGATACATACAAACGCATGTACAGCAATTATGGTATTGACGTACCATAGATATTAATCATATAGCTTATTCAATCGGGGTCGGTGACTCCTATTAAGACACAATTGTCGCTATCATAGAAGCCACCCTATTTACGTGATAATTTATGTGGTCCTTTTACAAGGTGTCTATCTCATGTATGTATTTTGGGAGCGCTTGTTTTATGTGAGAATGTAAGTTTGTATGTGTGCTGGTTGCCTGAAACTAGCATCAAATGTATTGTATTTAATGGTTCTGTTGACATGTGTAGCAATTTGATAGAGTGCATAAATCATGATATTTATGTAACAAGTATGTTTTTATATAAAATGAGAAGCCTCGCAAACTGTGAGTATATATTTTGTCTTTGATTATATCGGGGGTGTCATTTATAGCATGAGGTAGGCTGTATTTGAGACATTTCATTGCAAATTCATGCTTAGTTCTAAAAGTATGTATATAATTTTTTTCTCGAGTATTATAATTATGTATGTTTACACTTGGGATAATTTGCCAGTTAAGTAAATAAGGAGGTAACATTTTATGGATGTATTTAAAGTAACATTTTAATTAATGTAACTTTAATATGTCTTCTACTTTTAGTAGTTTAATTTTTTTTTAAAGTGGTTCCGTGTGTGAGTTGTATTTATTTAAGGTTATTATTCGCACGGCTTGTTTTTGAATTTTTGTAATTCTATTTATTTGGTATCCCCAAACCATGGTACAATAATTGATATGAGATAATATTAATGTGTTATATAACAACACTTTTATATCTAAAGGTAATACATATTTTAATCTGTTTATTATGCCAATTGTTTTGGAGCACTTATTTGAAATTTTCTCAGTGTTTTTTTTCCAATTTAGATTAGTGTCTAAAGTCAATCCTAGAAAGTTAAATTCATCTACTCTTTCAATATTTATATTATCTATTTTAAGCGTAAGAGTCTGCGTGCGTTTATTAGGCATATGAAAAATCATGTATTTTGATTTGCTTTTATTTAAAGATAATTTATTTATGTTTAGCCATTCATTAACTTTAAAAAGTTCTTCATTTATTAAGGATTCTGTACTTTTATTGCGTGTGTTGTTGTTAAAACATTTTAAAGAGCTAGATAATGTGGTGTCATCAGCGTACATGACGAAATTAAATAATTGACTAGGTTGTGAAAAATCATTTATGTAAATAATAAATAATAGTGGTCCAAGGATTGAACCTTGTGGGACGCCGATTGTTATAGGTAAGACGTCTGAATTTATTTGTTCAATTTCTGTGTATTGTTTCCTGTTTTGTAAGTAACTTCTGAATAACTGCAAACTTGAACCATTTAGGCCATAGTAAGTTAATTTGTTAAGTAAAATGTTATGGTCAATAGTATCAAAAGCCTTAGAAAGGTCGAGAAATACATTAATTGGTTCATCATTATTATCCATTTGAGTTATAATTCTATCTATTAGCTCAAGCGCAGCAAATTCCGTTGAATATGTTGCTCTAAAACCATACTGATTATCAAATAAAAGCTTCATATCATTGAAATATGAATATAATTGAATAAAAAATTATTTCTCTAATACTATAGAAATTGTAGGAAGAAGGGAAATTGGTCTGTAATTTTCAAATAAAGATGGATCGTCTTTCTTAAATATAGGAATAACTTTTGCAATTTTTTGTTTGTCTGGGAATATCCCGGATTTTAAAACTTGGTTTATTAACAGCTTTAATGATTTTATAATTGCAGGCTCAATTATCTTGAGCAATTTTGATGAAATGCCATCAAATCCACAGCTGTTTTTTGTGGGAAGATTATTAATAGTTTTCCTAATAGTCTCTTCATCAACACTCTGAAACGTAAATACAGAATTAACATTTTTGTTTAAATAATAAGTATAGTTTTTGTTACCTTTATATTTAATACCTTGTGCGACGGTCTGACCTATATTTGTAAAATAATTATTAAATTTGTTTGCAATATCCTTTTTATCAGTTATTTTTGTACCATTTTCTATAAAAAAAATAATGGTAATCTACGGTTTGTACTATTTTTTTAAAGAAATTCATTAATAACTTTCCAGGTATTTTTTATATCATAATTAAATCGATTAAATCTTTGTTCAGAATACACTTGTTTAGCTGCACGAATATTTTTCTTTAATATCGTATTATAAGTTTTTAGATTAATATTAATAGCTTCATTGCTTGTCGAATTTGGTTGTGTCAGTTTTAATTGTTTATAGAGTTTGTCTCGATATTGAATAGATCTTAGCAATCCTTGTGTAATCCACATTGATCTTTTATGTTTATATTTATTAAATTTCACCAGCTTAGTTTGCATATGCTTATTTTTTGCCCGTATAATTTCTTCGTAGATTATGTCATAATTAAAATTTGTGTCTGCATTTATATTTTTATTTAGCTTATTGTATATCTCGTTTGGTTTTATTTCGTGTTTAACTTTATGCATTGCCTCTTCATTTAGTATATTTATTTTAACATATTTAGGTGGAGGTTCAGTCTTTAATGAGACGTTGATGAATATAAAATACGGCTGATGATCAGAAATATTTTTGATTAAAATCCCTGCAGTACTCTCCAATATATATTTATTAAGTTTACAAAAGAAATTATCTATTAAAGTATCATTTGTTCTAGTAAATCTAGTAGGAAGAGTAATTTGCGGGTAAAGGCTGTGTGATATTATGGTGTCCAAAAAGTTACTATATGTATCATTTTCATTTAATTTAAGCAAATTTATATTAAAATCTCCTGCGATAATGAGATTGTTATTACAGTTGTTTTCCATTGATGATATTATAGAAGTAAATTCATTTATAAAAGCATTTAAGTTATCATTAGAAGTTCGTGGAGGTCTATATATGTTTCCGATGGTTATGCTCTTAGATAGATTACCACCATTTATTTGGATTATCATCCCTTCCCAGTGTTCGTACATGTTTACATTTAATATAACCTCTGATCTATATTTGTTGTCGACATATATTATTAGCCCTCCTTTGTTACTGCACGTCTTACCTCGAGCTAAACAGTCATAACCATGTAAAGAAAACTGTGATAGGTCATCGTTTTCTGATTTCCAAGTTTCTTGTAAGCAATTGACATTAAATTTAAAATTGTTACTACTTAGCTCTTCTACAAAAGCTTCCAGTTCGTTAAATTTAGAATTTATTGATTGAATGTTAGTGCTTAAGACACTAAAACGGGTAGTGTTTATCTGTGTAAGTTTGCTAAACTTATCAAAGTCATAATATGATGACCGACGTATTACTTGAGGTTCATAATTTTCAACATCATTTGTGTCTAAGATGTTGATTAAGTCATTGTTATTAATATCTCCTAAAAAGAGAGGAACGTATCGTCTAATGTGTCATGCCTTTATATAATTTGGTAATGATTATGTGTATTTGTTATTATATTTGTATGTGTGAATGAGTATTCAACAAATTGTGATATATGCATATACAGATAATGAGATGTATTTGTGGCATTGCCTGTCGTAAGTTTTATAGACGTAATGCACTGAACATAAATGTGAGATTGATTAAATATGTAAATGTGAAAACAGTTTGAGATAGACATCTTGTAGTTTAGTATATATATATATAAATAACATAAAATAAGAATGATTTGCATAATGAATGCAAGAAGACCTTGTCATGGGAGAGGTGTAGAGCATACAGTATTAAAACGGTTTTACAAGCCACATTTACCTGAGGATCCGTAGTAACATACTAATGCATTTCATAGCAACATAATGAATATTTGTATTAAGATAACTTCAATGACAAGCTAAAGTTTTTGTTTATATAAAGTACAGCAGTAAAACATAGTGCAACACAAGGTTTAGCATTTTGCTTTTTGCTTCATTAACCATTTTTACTGTGATATGATAAGATTGAATAAGATTTAATTATACACATATAATCGCACACATACATATACATACTTGAAAGTTATTTCTATGTATATATAGTAATGTGACTACAGGTTTACATTTCACAAAAAACAAAGATTCTGTGAAGAAGCTACCGACTTACTTCATGTGCAATAACTAACACAGTGCTTTCATTTAAGATTTATACATCATATTTGTCAATCCATTTTACTGAACATAAAAAAGAGAAACATATATTATTAAATTATATATATTAAGTACATACGTATTTATATATTAGCTGTATAACTATTTCAACTAACAAATAACCAAGAATGTGGAACAAGAATGCGGTGACATTCTCGAAGTTATAAAGGAAGGGATGACACAACACCTTACCGACCATCTTAATACAGTGGGTGAAACTACCAGCATAACATTTACATATGAAAAGGAAGCGGAAGGAAATATGCAATTTTTAGACACATTACTCAGAAATGAATCGGGGGAGGTGAAACTTCTGATCTTCCGGAAGAGTACTCACACGGACCAATATATAAATTTCTCCTGACGTCATCCATTACACCAGAAGATGGGAGTTATCCGCACGCTACTAAACAGATGTGAAACGTTTGTAACAGAGGAGCAAGATAAACACAAAGAAAGAGAACACATCAAATAAGCCCTAAAGAGATGCGGGTATCCACAGTGGACCATATCAACGGTGCAGAGAAAGATGAAATAAAAGAATGAAGCCAATATCAGGAAGAAGACTGTGCAAAAAAGACAAGGATAAAGGCATGGTAGAACTTCCGTATGTTCAAGGATTATCCGAAACCACATCACGGGTCATGAAGAAATACAAAGTGAACACAGCAATGAAACCTCACAACACCATCAAGAGGTCACTGGTAAGACCAAAAGACAATGTGGAACCACACAAGAGGTGAAGGAATGTGCGCTATATCATGTAAGAACTGCAATGCCATATACATCGGAGAAACTAAACGCACACTTGGAACCCGCACAGAGAACACAGAGATGACACAGACAAAGCACCAACGATCAAACCCTACAACAGAAACAAGAGAAAACATCTGAAAAGGAGATGAACAAATCAGCCATCACAGACCACATGACACAGCAAAATCACATAGTAGACTGGGAGGGAGCCAAATTTGTGTACAGGGAGTCGGACTGGAGGACAAGAGTCATCAAAGAAGCGATCTGGATTAAAAAAACCAAGGATAGCATGAACCGAGACGAAAGACGGTACCGGCTTTCACACATCTACGACGATCTCTTGAAGAGCCACCCAGGGCACAGCCGTGGGGGGCACACACCTGAGTGACTGTCTGCGCTGAAGGACTACCGTGTCGCCATCTAGCGGTAGCCGTCCGAAGAATACTGCTGAAAGCAGTCGCAACGTCACGAGAACAAAAGGTAAACTGACTGAAATAAGTAAAAGTATCACTCATTTGAATCATCCAGTCTGATAAACCTCTTCACTCATATACGACTATTCTTCATTTACCCTTTAACTTCCGTAAACCCCCAAAACACGAATTGAGCCTAATAGGCCACACTTTTTCAGTTTTCAAATTCTCACCTGAAATCCGTGATTCTTTCCGATGTTCCCTGTTGGCTTCGTCGTTGGCTCTATCGGACTTTATGTCACTACCAGCACGATTATGAGTACCACCCATATTTAGATAGAACGTTTCAGAACGTTTCAACCTGAACTGGCCACTGAATTTACTGTCTGGCTCAGCAGTCATCGACTCACTATGACAGTTACCGCAGCCAAAACATTTGACTGTGGCATATTTCGGTTTGATTTATTAATAGCAGTCGGTGATTCATTGTCACGCTTGCCGCCACCAAAACACTAGACTGCTGCATCTTTCGATTTCATTTATTAAACCAATCATGCCCAGGGGGTTCTAAAGGCACCACCTGTTCATGGCCGCCCCACAACGCAATTCTAAAATAATAAGTTCTTTGTGTTATCACTTGGGAGATTATGTCAACATAGGTGCATAACAAAAATGGTGACTTTTCTAAAAAAATTGAATTACATCAATGACGTCATTGTCGTGAATTTTGCTTTCTTCCAAAACGCCTTGACTACTAACCAAACGTATGTGTTAATTTCCTTTATGCTAAGTCCTTGAAACAAACATAATACGCGTTTTGAGATAACATATGCATAAACTCTGCACAAATTTTTTAAAGAATGGCGTTACTTTTTAACTTGGAAAAATTCAGTTATACTTTATTGGTCCCTTTAGAGCCACCTGGGCATGAGAGGTTACGTGTACATATTATATTGAGTTATATGTACGATAATCTAGTTTTATGAAAAGTATAATTATGTATAAATTGTAATTTATTTGCACACCTTAGGTACGATTATTATTTTGGGAGGGTTGTTTGATTTCCAGGGGTGTGGTGTGCTAATTTGATGCGATGTTTCTATCTGTACCTAAGGTGTATCAGGTATAACAGGAATCAGGTGAAACAGGTGTAACATGTATAGCATGTGTAAAAGGTGTGACATGTATACCATGTGTAAAAGGTGTAACAGGTGTGACATGCGAGAGGTTGACAGGTACATAAGGTGGCTTAGGTAACAAGTGTGGCAGGTAAACAGGTGTAACACGTGCGACAAGTGACACATATATGACAGGTGTAACAGGTGTGACACATGTATCAGGTGTAACATGTGTGATATGTGTAACCGGTGTGACAGGTGTGTAGCAGGCGTAATATATGTAAGTAACAGGTATGACACGCGTAACACGTAATATGTGACATGTGAAACCGGTATAACAGGTATAACAGGTGTGACAGGTGTAGCTAGTGCGGCAGGTGTAACCGGTGTGACAGATGTAACAGGTGAGGCAGATGTAACAGGTGTGACTGATGTGACATGTGTAATTCTAAAGGTAGACAGCAGTCGAACATACCATGTGATCTTTAATTAGTCTTTCTAATAATTTGCAAATCACAGATGTCAAACTCACTGGTCTATAATTTTCTGACCTTTTTTAAATAACGGTATAATGTTTGTCTCTTTCCATTCTAAACGAACCACTCCCACTTCTAATGACAAATTGAAAACTGTTGCAAGCGGTATACTAATTTGTTCTACAATTTCCAATAGTAGTTTGGGCGGAATCCCATCCACTCCAGGCAATATATTATCCTTCATAACCTTTATTTTCTTAGCTACCATTTCCGGGGTTACAATTAATTGTCCTAAATAGTCTGAATCTGCCCCCTTGAACTTAGCCTCTGGTACTGGCAGTGAACTTACATCTTCCCTGGTAAACACTGTACGAAAATACTCGTTCAGATATTCTGTCATTAAGAATACCTCTGATATAATATTTCCAGCATTATCTTCTACAGAACCGACCTAATCCTGAACTTTCTGTTTGCTTCAAACATACGCATAAAAACTTTTGCTGTCATGTTTTATATTACTAACTAATTTTTGTTCATATCTTCTCTTTGAATTTATAATTTCAGCTGTAGCTTGGTTAAGTGCTTCTTTATAACTGTTGTAGTCTTCATCATTTCCAGTACATCTATATGACTTCCACATCATTTGTTAATACTTAATTATTTTTCTAATGGCTTCTTTCAATAAGTGTTTCTTTTTGGACCGTTTCCCTTGTTTTTTGAAGGGTACAAATTTATCGACTATGCACTTAATTTCACTCTTTAATATATTCCAGCATTCTGTTGCTGTCTTATTTTTCAGTGTGTTATTCCAGTCTATCTTTGCTAAATATTTCCTCATGTCCCTTTACCTTCCTTGTGGAAATTTCTCCTATACTGCTTTTTACTCTTCCTCTCTGATTTTACTTTGATGGTAAAATGTATCTGGTTGTGATCACTACTCCCCAGTGGCTCACATATCTTGACATTGTCAACTAATTCATTCTGTGGGGACAAAACTATGTCTAACACATTGTCACCTCTGGTTGGTTCTAGCACATGTTGAGAAAGGAAAGTGTACCCATGGTTAAAATCCCCCATAATAACACAGTCCCGTTTGCTTACTTCCCTTATAGCGTTTGGTATTTTTTCATTCTCTTCTATGCTTATTTTTGGACTTCAATAAACTAACCCAACTGTTAACGTTGAGTTTCCTGTAACTACGTTACACCAAAAAGTTTCTTTGCAATCTGCTTCTCTTTCTAATATTATTTCATAAGCCTGGATAGATTGTTTAATATATAAAATAGCTCCACCTCCCTTTCTTCCTATTCTTTCTTTCTTAAACATTACATATCATGTCAGTCCCAATTCGGCGTCTGATATATCGGTGGTGGTCCATGATTCGGTTATTCCTATTATGTGAGGGTCAGTATCTTCTACCATAATGTTTAGTTCATTTATTGTGTTTACTATACTCCTTGTATTTAAACAAACACACAAAGACTACTGGTAACTGTTATAACAACGTCTCTAAATATTGTCCTTACTTGAATATGTTGTAATAATGTTTGCCATACTGTAGTTGTGATTGGACATTGCATCAGTTTGGTGGGCATGCGTATTTGAAACGGCCATTCAAACGGGACATTAGTTATACGTGTAATTTCGAGTTTGATTCTTCGATAACGTTACGCTAAGAGCAGCAACGGCTTTAAGAGAACATTGACCATGTGCCTTTCGTAATATTTGTTGTAAATATTTTCATTTGCCCCTCCACTTTCCGGCATCCAAGATACGCCACTGGCTGAATGTAAGGTTGTGGTTGTTATTACTACTACGTGACATGTCGTAATAAATAATCATCATCTTCATTGTTTATATATAACAATTTACAGAATATAAAACATGGGAAGGAAACATTCGAAAGTGATCACACAAGGCTCCGGTGTTTATCAGCTAACAATATTAACAATTGTGATACTGTCGCGAATGTCTCATGTCTATCACGATACTATCACGATAGTATCATGGAAGTTAAATATGCTTGTTCAATTTTTTGTAGTGGTGAGCGGTGGTCGTCGTGGACTCACAGAGTGGTGGTCTCTTTCTCTAGTCCACTGGATCTTGTTTCCAGCGGCCGGAGTTGCTTCCAGTTGGGCGTGTGAGAGACGCCGAGCAGGCAGTGAATACACTGTATCATTGGACCATAGACCTTATGAATTTGGCGTGTCCGCAGACCTATTATAATCGGCCCATGCGATCGTGCCCCCCTAGACCGTTTGAAATGATCCCCGTTCTTACTTTCATCATGTAGTGTGTCTGGGGCAGATTTTCTAACCTGGTGGAGCCCATCCCTCTCCATGCGGCTATTTGACCCATAGCTGGAACGTGAATTGTGGGGGTCGGGACATGTCCACACACTGGTGGGCCCTGCACCCCGCACATATCGGGCTCATGCTACTCTGCCAAGGTTTTTCGTGGCTGGACCACTAGATCCTATGCAGGTTTGGCATGGAGCCGCAAGGAGTCCAGTTACCATATTATGGTGTCGCGAGGAGGCACTGCATGAGTCTTGAATGAGGAGAGGCTATAACGGTTGTCGAAATCTGTATGTGGATCTAGACAAGATATAACAGCGAAGACTCTCACATACTGGATTTGTTTTCCCGCATGTTTACAAACTGTAGCCAATGTTCCACAGGTTGTCTTCGAGGTTTTTGCAGAAAACTCATACGCGGTGTTTTTATGTTTCGTTATCAGACAAAATGTGGCGTACATGTTGGAAACATTACCTCTTGTGCTCCATACCCAGCATTGGGTAAGCAATATAGACGCGCGTGGCTGTACGTCTGCGTGAGAATTTGCACAGCGATCACGCTGTTTTGCTATATTCGAACAGCATGCACCCGAATTGCATGTAAGTAATGTAGTTGTGGTAAATCAAAATGTGACGTCATCATCACAAGTCAGACGGTGCTGGGCGGTGCTCACGACCCTTAGGAAAATTAAATATACATCTTATAAAGAATGTTTATTATTATTATTGTTGTTGTTGTTGTAATGTGCGTTGGGGGGGGGGTAGGAAACCACCCCTCTCCGCTGAGGCAAAAGAGTTCCGATCGAAAGAACAAAATATCCGCTCGAGATGTTAAGGGTGGGGTGCTGTTGAAGGCTTCTGGGAGCATCAACGGGGACCCAGTTGTTAGAGGTTTCAAGGATGATACAGCTGGAGTTTTTGTTTACAAAACTGCACACCCATCCCCAATCAACCACGCTATATCTGCAAATGCAGCCATTATGTATAAACAACATAATATTACAACCGTCAGCTTACTTTCAGCCGCTGGCGTACGTAGGATCTAAAATACGCATTTCTACAACAAAGACACCAAGTATAGATGTGAAGACAACATTGTCCAATATTTGTGTTTGAAGTAAAACACATATTAAACTAATAGCATTTATTACACATTCCCCCGTGGTGTTTTTTCTTATCTCGTATCATATTCTACTTCTTGCGAGCTTGGAGGTAACGTTACGCAACCCAGGTTGATCACTGTTGATGCACATGCGTCACACTATTGAATGCGAGGTCAGCCAAGCGAATCGCTTATTCTGAGTCACCCGATCAGTCATCCTTCCTCTGTAGAATACTGACGTGTTCTATTTATGTTTGTTCTTCCAACTTGATGGAATCGAACCACCGTCCCTCGATCGACAGTTCGGCGCTCTATCGTGCGACCACCGCTCCCCACTAAAAACATGAAACAAGCATATTTAGTTTCCATGATACTATCGTGACAGTATCGTGATAGTCATGAGATATTGTTAACATTGTTAGCTGGTAAATATACACCGGAGCCATGTGTGATCACTTTTAACTGTTTCCTTGCCATGTTTTATATTCTGTAAATAGTTATATATATATATATATATAAACAATGATATATGTTCTCGTAAACACGTTGCTGCTCTTAGCGTAACATTATCGAAGAATCAAAGTCGAAATTACACATATAACTAATGTCCCGTTTGAATGGCCGTTTGAAATACGCATGCCCAACAAACTGATGCAGTTTCCAATCACAACTACAGTATGGCAAATATTATTATAATACGTTCAAGTAAGGACATTATTTAGAGGCGTTGTTATAACAGTTACCAGTAGTCCGTCTCGGAACAAACGTATGAAACTCTGCTACAACCGTATTTGCTATACACTGCTTGGTGGAGTTTCGCCTGCCAAATAGTGTGTTGTGTTCTACTTTGTGTATGCTCCACATGACCAGCAAACAATTTAGCGTGATCGTGTTAGAGGCAAAAACAGCAATATACACGATTACTTAACAAAGCTCATCGTTTGCATATTTACCAATAATGTAATTTTGTGAATGAGTCACACTGTTGAATGAACGACGGGTCAACTAGTTTGCTTATTCATAGTCACAATTACTAACGTTTCCCGGCTTGACTGCAGCTTTACCAGGTGTTAGCCGGAAGAATAGTAAGAATGCGGATGATGTGGGTAGGTCACTATAACTGTATTTACTTGTCCACACCCACACTTGGCGCCACCACTTGTTTACGGTGACGCTATCTGGATATGAGTGCGTGCGTGCGTGCGTGCGTGCGTGTGTGTATGATATTGATATGCACAAGTACAATGTAGTGAGTGTACCACCTTGGCAAATTGTGTCATAAATCATAGTTGTTTAGTATTACTAACATGGATTTAAAAATTGAAAAGATAAGATTGGCATGAGATCTTTTATAAATCTTGTTTGTGTTGTTCGTACTGTTGTTCGTATTTTAGTTTACTTGGTGGCTAGCTCTGTCAGCCAATCAGCAGGCACCGCGGCTATTGCCGTAGAGCATTTTGAATTGCGCAGCGGCGCTAGGGATTGTGTTTCTCAGCCTTTGTGAGAGAATTTTAAAGTCGGTTTTCACAGACTAAACGTTGTGCAAAAGTGTCCATAGCGACGGACTGAATTGTAATTATGCAGAGCCACACTTGCGGTCGATACTGAAGATCACGTGCAATTCGTAGGAGATGGATTCCGAAAGCCATGCGTGTTGTAGTTGAGTAGATCTTTTATGTCGGATGTTTAGTGTGCCCATACTAATTGACTAGCTACTCTGGCATTGTTCTATTGAGCATGTCGGTTTGTTTGAATAAAGGCATTATACAAAGTACATTGATATAAAGCTACGGACATCGACGACATCTATTTGATGTTGGCTTGGACAGCGGGTCGAAGATGGGGGGAGGGCGGGTATATACACATATATATATATATATATATATATACCTTTATTAGTTTATGATTAATATCAGTATGTGAGAGCCTTCGTTGTTATATCTTGTCTAGATCCATATATAGATTTCAATAATCGTTATAAACATATTGGCCTAATGGGAAGACGTGTACGAACGTTTGTATGCACTAGGTGATTAGGCTAATCTACGAAACATGACACTGAAGTCACTGACGCATCTAAGGGATTATCTCATAATGTAGATGTACCATATCAAACGAAAGTTTGAAAACATTGATATGATTGATATGGTGATATCAATATATTACCACTATCGGTCTGAAGCTTAATATCGATGTCCGACGCCAGACGAAAATGCCGCTAACGCTCTCTTCAAAACGAAAGTAATTTCGTCTGATATCGGACATCGACGTTCTGAGATGATCCCTAAGACGCGTGAAGGCGGTAACCAAACACCTCGAAATAATTTATTATTATCTGCACCGCAATGTTGTAAGCGCAAACATCCCCGCAGTTTAATCGTCTAATGACAGCATATGCAAATACACGTAACTTTCCATGTGTGAGTCACTCGTGCAAAACGAAAGAAAGGCAGTCGTGTCAGGTGACAGCCGGGGCTGACAGTGGAACACAAACTTCAGAGCAAGACAGCAAACAGGACGTACTGTTCACGTTGACATTGTCTGAAGTTAAGAGTTGTTCGACACAGTTCATTCTATCACTATGTCTGGGATTAGTCAGGCGTCTGGACACGCATGGGCCGAGTCTCATAAGGTAACATGTGACGTCAAAAACGAAACAATCACAAATAAAAGGTGAGAAAACAAAAAAGACAGTGTGGGAGACGGGTCACTTGTCTAAGTCGCCGGAACCAGGGGGGCTGACCAATCTAATATTTGAGAAGCGGGGGCTGGAGATAGGATTTGTCTCCAAATATTTAGAGAAGGGTTTTGCATTTTCTGGTGTATTTTATTGATGGGGGCTGGATATAAGATCAGCCCCCAACATTTGTTGATGCAAATCGAGGATTTCGATAGCCTGAAGAGCTTCATAAATTGTGAACCATTTTCAACAGCATCCAGCTGAATAAATACTCAGTGACTTAGTCCTTCGGTTCGACATAACGAAAATTGCAAGTTTTTAAGTTTTGTTAAGTAATTACAAAGTGACTAAATACTTCCAAATAAAAGCTGATATGCCTTGGAATGAATATATTCATCATACGTTTTGTCAAGAAGCATTGCACTCATTTCTCGAGTTAGTTACCCAGCCATAACTCTATCAGTTTCATTTTAAAATGTATGTCAAACGAACAAATGAATATTTGCTTCCCTGTTCGTCAATACGACACTTATTTATTTCACTTCCGTTTCAGCGTTTTGAAACCCGGAGATACTATCGGAGTCAAGGGAACCGCCTCTAGCGGGATGCTGGAGTATTACCATCTCGGAATTTACCTCGGAAACGATGAGGTGGTTGATTACACAAACGATTCGAACGTACGAAGAATCAAGTTGATAGTGTTCACAGAGAACAACACGCGCGAATTGTGTCGTGTCCACTATATGAAGGCGCCGACTGCCAACAAGTCTAATGTCATCATGGAAACAGCCTTGTGCAAGTTCAAGAATCAAGATTTTGGGCCGTATGATTTAATTACGAATAACTGCGAGCACTTCGTTACCTTCTGCACCTTTGGGAAGGGATTCTCGTTTCAAGTTGCCAAAACTGTGAAAGCAACCACTTCCAGTTGCGTTAGTATGTGATGAGGCTGGGAATGGGGTCAGGTATGTAGTCGAGAACCGTGTGTGATGAGGCTGGGAATGGGGTCTGGTATGTAGGCGAGTACCGTGTGCGATGGGGCTGGGAGTGGAGTCTGGCATGTAGGCGAGAACCGTGTGTGCATACGTGGACACGGATGTAAAAGACAGAGCCCACAATTTAAGATACTCTGCATAATACTCGACTATAGCAAACTGGAGCTGAACAATACAAAGACAGACATCGCTGCAAGTCACACATTACGCAAACGACCAATCATGATCGGGAATCAACGCAAGAAAACACCAACGTCTTCGTGAGTGTCTCAACCAAAAAACACTTGTGCTTCGAAATGCAAACAAAAATAAGACAAATCAATGTGCATATCAAGGAAAAAAAATTCATAAAAGAACAATACCACTGCGCGGATGGTCAGACAACTAAAAATGACTACTAGATCGCGCTGACGTGGATGCGAAAGGGATTAAAATAGACACTTGTCTACGGACATTTGAAAAAAGGCAGGATACAAGACAATATACTTGTGTGATGATTGTACACTTGGTGTGTTAAAACTGAAAAGTCATAAGGGAACCAATTGTTTTCTGGACGCCTTGTAGAGTAACGGGAAAGGTTCTAAATATGTAACCTAGAAATGAGCACTGTAGACTTGGTTATGTAATCGGATGATATTAACTCCGTATACAATGACTACGTAAACGCATTCACCAATGTAGGCAACAATTATTGTCTGATCAAATGTACACATTAAGAATAACAACGAACAGAAGCCTTGACGTACAAAAAGATTAGCAAATGTATGTAAAAAGACAAACACCATTTACAGAACGTGTGCTTAGTTTCACTCTGATTTGTAACAGTTTTCATTTGAAACCGTTATCTTCCCGTATAAAATGAAAATGGCAAAGTAGTTTCATTATTCATCATATTTGATTTCTAAGTACAGGCCTGTGTCATTATTACCACAATCATCACAAAACCTAGAAACACTGTTTGACTTCAAGTTAGTAAATTATACTGACCTTATTGAAACATTGAATGACATATGTATGTCTTTTCGAGAAAAAAATTGTTAGCATTATGGTAAACCATAATCTGCGATTACAGAAATCTGTGTGCAGTTTATCTGGGGTTGTACGTAATTGCTGAAGCAGTTACCTAGAAAAAATGGACACGATTTGTATGTATTGTCAATATCAAGTATAATATTTTAAATACGTTGTATTGAGTACCGCAAGGATAACAACTCCGGCGAAAACAATGTTTTTTTTATATTAATTACTTACCCAATGTTTTTAGTATAGTAAACTAGTTTGCAGACAATACCAATATATTTTATTGTGCTGATGAATCAAGTGTGCTTAATATAGTAATCAATCGGGAGCTGGTGAAATTACGAAATGGTTCACAGTGAATACACTATCTCTTAATGTTAACAAAATCATTTTCATTACATTTAGAAAATACAGATACTATATTTCTAGTATCGGTATAACCATCAATAAATAATAACAGAAAGAATGGTTGTTCTCCTTTTGATTCCCTATCGTCACGGGTGAGGCTGACCTCGATTCAGTTCCTTGATTTCTGTTATCTTTCTTTTTCGTCTTCTTTTCTATCACTTATCTTGCACTGCTCTCTCTCTCTCTCTCTCTCTCTCTCTCTCTCTCTCTCTCTCTCTCTCTCTCTCTCTCTCTCTATCTCTCTCTCTCTCTCTCTCTCTCTCTCTCTCTCTCTCTCTCTCTCTCTCTCTCTCTCTCTCTCTCTCTCTCTCTCTCTCTCTCTCTCTATTTTGGGGAATGATTCTCGCTGGCATTCCTTGATTGCATTTATACAGCTGTTTGGGCAGTCCTTTGGCTCTTTGCTGCGATAGCGCTGCTTCCATAGATGCAACTCTTCTGGTAGCACGCTCGGAGATGGCAGATCACCTTTGTACACGGCGACTGCTCCTGCAAGTTCTGGCTTCTGCTTGCACAACACTGCTGGGACCAGTACTAAGAGTGAAGTATTTCTCTGGGATAATGCTGAAATCCCCCCTTCAAAAAGTGATTGTATCTGCAGGTTTTAATTCTATGCACATTTCATTGAACAGCTAAGAGTAATTACTGATTGCTATGCAGCTGGTTTAGCGGGAAAACCGAGGTGGGTATGAGGGTTCAGACCGGGGGTTCGTTTTCGGAGGTGGTTTGTAAAAGTGGGATTAACTCCCCTAAAAACATGTACCATATTTACAAATTTTAATTATGTGGAAACTTTAATGAACAGCTCAAAGTAATTATTAAGTGCTATATAGCTAGTTTAGGGGGAGAACGGATATGG
The DNA here is from genome assembly GCA_020002185.1 of Paraescarpia echinospica. Lineage (NCBI taxonomy): Eukaryota > Metazoa > Annelida > Polychaeta > Sabellida > Siboglinidae > Paraescarpia > Paraescarpia echinospica. Next base: position 32,665,438 of record CM034538.1, on the reverse strand, counting down.
GTATGGTGGGTTCGAACGAGGGTGGGCTGGTTTGTTTAAATTGCATGGGATCAGTCCGAACTTTCCAAACAAAAGTTATTATATTTGGTTTTAATTTAATTCTCAACAGATGTCACTGAACAGCTAAAAGTGATTACTGATTGCTATGCAGCTGGTTTAGTGGGAAAACGGGGGTGGGTGAGGGTATAGGCGAGTGTTCGAGGAAGGTTCGTTTTTGAAGACGAACTCACCGAATCCCCCTGGTTATGGGCCTGATATATATATGTATATATATATTGTCGCCGTGCATAGTATGTGTATGGTAGTGTAGTAACATGTACGTACACATGCGGCACGGCGATGGTTGTCTCTATGTTGCGTCTTGCGCCTGATGCGTATCGGTGTGGGTCAAAATATCCACAACCCCTAATCCACTGTTACATTAAACGATTCCCATACCCGTGGTTAAATAACGATATAACAATGACCCTTAAATAAAACAGTGCTAGTGTAATGACAAAGCCAACTACCCGCGGTGATATAACTCTCCAAGACAGTGGAGCAATACATACTTGCCGCTGGCAATTTAACTGTTGGCGTATTAAAAGATAAAAAAAATGTAATATACATGTGGGTATAACTGTACCCGGTTCATCCCCATCCCTTACACCACCTGATAGAATGCCTTTGCGTTAAGGGCGGCGATCTTCGGCACAACCCAGCCAGGGAGATTCCGCAAATTTAGCCAATTTGGTGGCGTGGCCCACTACCTACACTAGTGTGTCCCTTTGACAACATGGGGGAGTCCGTTTCCAATACAAGACGAGCGAGATCCACATGGCGAGCCACATCCGCGAAGCCCACCGCTCGTGTTGTGTTTTGGGTGACCACAAACACACTGTTAGGGAAATTCCCAACCAATTGTGGTAGCTAGCCACGTCGCCAGTATATCAGTGGACGTGGCTCTTCAGCTGGCGGTGGGTGTTCTGGTTAAGGATCGCCAGTGCCTCACACATAACTGCCGACATGGGGTGACCGGCGCCTGGATGTAGGTCAGGACTAGCGGCTACCCCAGTTCCTTTGCCAGGACAATCTGCCGTTGGAACAGGCGTCGCTGAGCGGGCAGCGAATGGGGAGGTTCCATGTAGTCGAGCCCACACTCCTCAATCGCGCAGCAGTCGACACTGCAGATCATGGCTGATAACCGGCCCCAAGGGTTCCCATCGAATGTTTTGGTCAGCCGAGGGTTGTTTTCACAACTACAGTACGGTAGCCAATAGTAACACCCTTCAGGACAGGCCGCTGCCATTCTCCAGGAAACACCCGGTTGTCCATCACAGCCAGCAACTGAATTCCACACTGCCACCCCCCACTCTAGGAAGACCTAATCCAATACCCGGACAGGGTGCGTGCCAAACACGAAATGGGCCACATCCCTGTTCTGGGCGGCAATCTCCCTCTGCTTTGTTTTGTGCGTCAAGCCCGATGACTTCAGGAGCCTCTCGCGGCGGCTGTCCGAACACCACACATTGACGGACCAACTCCTGCTTGGCGGCCGGTTGTTCCGCCAGCATCAGTTGTCAGGCTATACCAATCCAGGAGCGCCACCGGGTGGTTTGGTTGGTTCAGCCAAATGGCATCAGGTTGTAGAATTCAACTGGCGCGCTCGCCACTGTAGAACTCAACTGGCGCGCTCGCTACTGTAGAACTCCACTGGCGCGCTCGCCACTGTAGAACTCAACTGGCGCGCTCGCCACTGTAGAACTCCACTGGCGCGCTCGCCACTGTAGAACTCAGCTGGCGCGCTCGCCACTGTAGAACTCAACTGGCGCGCTCGTCACTGTAGAACTCAACTGGCGCGCTCGTCACTGTAGAATTCCACTGGCGCGCTCGCCACTGTAGAATGCCCGGTGTCTACTATTATTTGGTCGCATCTGCCTGTTCCGCTTGTAGATTCGGTATTCTAATTTGGGCACGTATTGCAACGTTCTTCCTCTGCGTTGATTTCCTAGACAATTTAGACATCGACCTACTCCGTTCAGCCAATGCGTCACTGTCTAATAGAAATCAGATACTCACAGAGGAAGATTGTAATTACTCAATCATCGCAGAAGACTTTCCACTGTTCGTTTCAAGAACTTTAATACAGAGTTAGCACGATACAGATCAGTACAATCAATACTGGTCCTCCGCGGGAACCAGACGTAATGTTACATGGTTCTCCTCCAATGCCTCTCTCAATCCAATCCCAATCCAATCGCGCACTACTCTTTCCTTAAATACTCGCTACTTCCCTCTCTTCCTAGTGACTCGCGATTCCCATTGGTCAGTGCCTCTTCTGTATTTCTTAATATGGCGCGCTACAGTCGGGCTCGCTACCTGGCTACCTGGTCTCTGATCCCGCATTACCATATCTGTTAACTGACTCATCTCCCGACTATTGCCCAGCCCAGCTATCTCTGGAGATGACCTGAGCTAAACCTATGGGAACATCCTGTATCTCAGATCTAATTATAAGAACACAAGCTACTAGACTAAAGCAGTTCTAAAGATATACTTATTAACATAACTTCCTATATAATAATTACTATATTTCATGGACAAGTAATTACTAGGAATTTATGCAAAGCTTACTTCCTTACATCTCCCCCACACACAATAGATATTAATCCATGATTAATATCGTAACAGTCAAAAGAAAAGAAGTAATTTCTTGACATGAACTGCTCGTCTACCAACATAGGCTAAATACACACTTTGAAAAGCAAAACAAATAAACCAAATACACAATAACATAGTTACCTCTGTGAATCTCCCAGTATCCTGCATTAACCTTACTTAACTAATTAACACATATAGGATCTTATACGATTCTTACCAATCCCCATCATCTTAAAAAAACAAAAAGTGTATTTAATTAAGGAGAAACGCAAGACGGAATAGTCACAAGAAAGAATCCGTGAAGAACAAACCTCAAGATATTATACGTAAATGCTGAGAAGCAACTAGCCAACAATATGCAGGACACTTCACAACAATGAATGACCATTCTATTCCAGAGAAAGTGAATACAATAACACTAGTTCAACTACAAAGAACTATAACCATGCCAATAAATGTCACTATACGTCACTGGTGAACTAATCCCTATGTCACTTTGCATGACAGCAACAATAACCCTGAATAAAAGCTAATCGCCCACAAATGCTAAATTAAACAAAACAAATCGGTAATGAGAATCAGTGCAAATCAAGTAACTACTCTAAAAAGCAACTACATGTAAGAAAACACAGCAATCTAAATATGTATGCACAGCAAACCTCGTGTGTAATACCACAAATCACACAATGTTCCTTATCCTATTTCATAGAGGAACTTAGCAAACTTGTGTGACAAAGCATCGATTTCAGACAATGCCATCTTATGCAGCATTTTCAGACGTAACCATAATTACGGAACCTGTTCATTACAGGACAATAACCCCGTCAAAATAGCATAGCAGCTAGTGACTTGAGTTACCGCGGACCACCTCCTACACTTTATGGAGTGGATTTTTGTACCATACCTTTCTTAACCTCAGCGATAAACAGTGTCATGACCACTAACGTTTATCCTGGAAAACTTACACAAAATCATAATTGGGATCCCTACTTAACCTCAGCGATAAACAGTGGCATGATCACTTTAATGTTCATCCGGGAAAACCTACGCAACAAACATGTTGGGTAATATCTACCATTCGACATAAACAGCGTCGCGATCGCTTTAAAGTTTATTCGAGAAAACCTGAGCGGACTTATCATGCCAGTAACTAAACCATAATCCTTTGATGGATAGCCCAGATACCATAACCCATACAAAGACAGCCATTATGATATCTGCCGCCCTACAACTCAACGCTAGTATGGCATAGCGTGACTACATACTAAATAATCAATTGCAATTCTACACTTCCGAATGCCTGTATAACGTTAGACATTAACAACTACTACGTTTCAAAGAGAAAAACTCATAGCTAGCTAAGTATGCCGCATTAGGCCGTGCGTTCGCTGTGGAGTATTTGAACATCTAAAACTAATGTAGTCATATCAGGAAGTTAAACAATGCTTACTAACAACTTCTCATCGACCTGGGTATCATATAATTGCCAAAATAAATTTCGTCATTACTGAAAAAAATCTCACCTAAAAATAAGTCCGCATATGAAACAATTAACTGTAATTCGAATCAAACCTCGTACCACTGAAAACAGTTGGTGTAGTACTGTGGAGCTCCGGCGATATAAGAAATATCGTTTGTCCTAAAGTAAACGGACGTATTTAAACATACACATTAGCGTACTACGATTGATTTACCCCGCAACACAAAAATACCTTACCAACATATATCACTGATACATCGAAGATGTGAAGTCAGGTACATAACATAAAAACACGGTACGTATTGTTGCATCCAAAGAAACATCATACCGATACCCCCGTATTATTAGTGTGATGTAGAATTAGACAAGCAATGCATCTTACCATGATCTGACATATTGAAGAGACAACTAATTAAAAGTCCAATTTATAAGTGAAATGTCCGTAGCCAATTTCAGTGTTCATTAAAAACTTTAACAATGTTCAACTTATGTCCTGTGAAGCTTGTTGTCCGTAGCGGTGACTACATCCATCCTTCCTTCCTTCAGTCCTTCGTTCAGGAAACATGAAGATTCACTGGCTTGGTCTCAACAGGCTGACGTCATTCATCTCGCGTCGGTCCTTCGGCTTCTTCGTGGCCTTATAATAATAATAATCTTTATTGATACATAATGTTAAGTATATCAGATGTAGCAGTAATATGAAAAATGTATACATTACGTATCAAATGGAACGAAGCAACACATTGCTTTTGTTCCTTATTCATGTCATATATGCAATGAAATCTATGATTCGTGTAAAAAATAAAAATAAAAAAATAAATAAAAAAAAAACATCTTCATAATAAACTAACAATTTATTTAATAATGCATTATACGAGTACCGTAAGTCTGAACATCAGGTACATATTAACATGACATCATTATGCGAGTACCGTAACACTGAACACCAGGTACATCTTAACATGACAACATTACACGAGTACCGTAACACTGAACACCAGGTACATCTTAACACGACAACATTATACGAGTACCTAACACTGAACACCGGGTACATCTTAACATGACAAAATTACATTAAAGCAGCATTTAGCATATGTTTGCTAGAATTAGACGCTTGGTCCTTTGTTTGAACATATGAATAGATGTACAATATTGTAAATAGTTATTTGTAATAAATGTATTCCAGATTTTAGGACCAACATAAGCCAAAGACAGTTGTCTACAATTAGTCTTGCAGTATGGTATTTTATATGTTACTTCCTGTCTTGTATTATATTTATGTGTGGATATTTGCAGGACAAATACATCATGATATATATCTGGCAACATACCCCTATTATGCTTGTACATTAGAATACAGCATAAATATTTATTTACGTCATAAATATTCATTATTTGATAAGATGTAAATAAAGGCTGCGTATGTTCAATAAATCCTACATGACTTATTACACGCAAAACTCGTTTTTGGAGTAAATTAATTTTAGCAAGGTATATATTCGGGGCCCTTCCCCAGACGACATTACAATAAGTAATATATGGGTATATAAACATGTAATACAGGTTTAACAATGATTTGTTATCTAATTTGTTTGTCACCTTTTTTATAATACCAATATTCTTAGAAATTTTATTTGATATATATTTAATGTGTGTGCTCCAATTCAATGTATTATTTATAAGCAAACCCAAAAACTTTATCTCATGTACAGTGTTAATTTGTATGCCGTCTATGCAAATGTTATTACACCTCTCTCTTATACTGATCGTATTACTAAAGGTCACTGTGTGAGTTTTCTGTATATTCAAAGAAAGTTTATTAATGTTAAGCCATAAAGATAATTTTTTTATTTCAGAGTTCAAAACATTTTCCATTTCATCTATATTGTTGCCTTGTATAAAGATGCTCGTGTCATCAGCAAACATAATGGTAAACGTTGTGTCAGATAAAGTAGATAAATCATTTATATAGATAAGAAAGAGTAAAGGTCCCAGAATTGAACCCTGCGGAACACCACATGTTATGTTTTTAAGGGAAGATTTTGTTCCATAGAATTTTACTCGTTGTTGTCTGTTACTTAAAAAGTTACGAATCCATTGGAGTATATTTCCTCTGATTCCATAATGTGTTAATTTTCTCAATAATATATTATGATTAACGGTATCAAAGGCTTTGGCTAAATCCAGAAATAACCCAATTACGTGCTCTTTGGTATCAATTGCCTTACTAATTTTGTCAATTAGTAGTGAAATAGCCATATCAGTAGAATATCCTTTCCTAAATCCAAATTGGAAATTAGACAAGATGTTATGTTTCATTATGTAATTCATTAATCTATTGTACATTAATCTTTCAAAAACCTTTGAAAATACAGGCAAGACAGAAATAGGCCTGTAATTATTAATTAATGATGTATCGCCATTTTTAAAAACAGGAACTATATCAGCTATTTTTAGTTGATCAGGAACATATCCTTGATCAAATGATAAATTTACAATGTAACTTAAAGGATCAAGTAGGTTGGAGAAGGCCTGTTTGACAATAATAGGTTTTATGCCATCCCATCCAGGACTAGAGTTTTTAAAATTCTTAATAATTCCCTTTATCTCATCTGGTGTGGTTGGCGACAAATACATTGAATTTTTATAGACTCCTTGGAGGTAGTCATCAGGTCTCTCTGATATGACTGGTATTTTATCAGCCAGTTCTGGACCTATACTTGTAAAATATTCATTAAATGTATCAGCTATGCATTTTTTTTTTTTGTTAATTTACCGTCAATTAGTAATTTGTCATTAGATAAAAATGCTTCCTTCCTTCCTATAATACTCTTTAAGACTATCCAGGTTTTTTTTAAATTACCCTTGTGCTGTTGAAGCTCATGTCGATAGTATTCTCTTTCTGCTACAGTAATAAGACAATTTATTTTATTTCTATATCTTTTATAATTAGTTTCATTGAAGACAGTCGGTTTTTTCAAGTAATACATATACAATTTGTTTTTAGTTCTAATGGAGTGTCGGAGTCCCATAGTAATCCACGGTTTATGTTTTCTTTTCCTAATAGTTGTGTTAGCTAACGGAAATGAATTATTGTATGCAACTAATATCTCATTAATGAATACAGAATAACATTCTTGTGGATCTCTGCATGCATAAACGTCATCCCAGCATATTTTATCTATACTCTCTTTGAATGTAGCAGTAGTCTGCGCATTATATATTCTAGTCGCTATTGTCATTTCTACCTTTGTGCTATCAGTATGTTTAGTGAGCAAAAATATTGGTAGGTGGTCAGAAATATCTGTATATATTATTCCATGCAATTGATAATTTGCACCAATTAAATCATTGCTGTATATATTATCGATGACAGTGGCAGTTGTTGCTGTTATTCTAGTAGGCTTGCTGATAAGGGGTATAAATGCCTGTTGGAACATTGCATCTATGTAATCTTGAGTTTCCGTGTGACTACCATAATTAAGTAGATTAATGTTAAAGTCACCCATTATGTAACACTGTTTATTATCAACCTTGAGAGTTTGTATAATATTGATAACATGTTCTGTGAAAGCAGTAATGTTTGTATTAGGTGGTCGATAGACAACACCTACAGTTGTTTTGTTATTGCATGTCTTAGACCGAGTCTTGATTTCAATAAAAACGCATTCCAGATATTCAGTTATGACACTCATTTCTGGTAATTCAGTACACTCAAGGGACTTACGAACATATAAGGATACACCACCTCCCTTCTTGGAGGGCCTAGTCAAATGTATACTTTTGTACTCTGGCAATTCATACAGATCAAGATTGTCATTATGTAACCAAGTTTCGCTTAGACCGATGACCGAGAACCTGTTATCGATCAGTGACAAGAAATCACCCAATTTGCTAATGTTCTTTGGCAAGCTACGGATATTTAAATGCATAAGTGAAAACTCTTCATCAGAGATATTATTTCTTGTTATAACTTCATTTATATCATCCTCAAGATAATATTTAGTATTTACAAAGCTATCTGTTGTGAGTAAATTACAATCGGGATCTATATTCCGCATTGCAGCATTGCCAGTTTCATAATCTTGTACATCACCTAAGGTAGTATTACGTAATTGGCTCATAGCAATGAAATGCAGTATATACATACATATTCACACGGTACACAATAATGCTTCTATAGCTGCATATAACATTTACAGACCGTTTTATAAAAAACAACGTTATGTGACATCTGTTAAGTTGTAGTAGGTTAGTTAGAATACATGATATGTATCGATAACATATAGTAATAAAGTATATATGAGTAATTAAATAAGACACGAACCATATGTAGGATACGAAGGTGTCCATGAATGAGTCCATGAATGGTACAGTCCCTATGTGAACAAGCACCATGATAGGCCGACTAGAGATACAAAATATCCACCGTGACTTGGGCCAATGTCCAACGCAATTACAGTGCATTTAGTTCATCATCTCGACTGACGGTTTTGATTGTTCCCTTTAGGTCCTTTATGACAATCCTTCCATCATACGACCAACAGTCGAGAATCTTGTGCTGTTTCTTTAATGTCCGGCACAAGAACAGTAGTCTTGCTCTCTTCTGGGTGAGATCTTCCGATATGTAAACATTTGATCGTTTAGTGCGTAGCCGTTTTCGAGCTTTAATGAAGTCATTCTTCGATTTATAGTCTTTGAACTGGACTATTATTTGGCGCGAGTGGTTTTTGTTTGTGGCGGATTTTCTTGGCCCAATCCTATGGGCCCTGTTGATATGGTCCATTTTTAATGGCACGTCCATATCGTTAAACAAGTCAGTGATAATCTTATCAATTTGTTCACCGTCTTTGTTTTCAACTATTCCTGTAATGCGCACCGAGGACCGACGGCTGTACTGCTCCAGATTATCAACAGCTTGCTCAAGTTGTTCAATTCGTGCATCCTTGTCTGTCAACTCCTTTTCAAGATTTTCGAGCCTTCTATTTATTTTGTCAGCAACTATTGTAGCAATCCGGGTAGCAAGGGCCGCGATTACGTCATCGTCACTTAGCGCTAGCTTGATTTGTTCTACAAGTTCAACGGTGGTCGAGGTCGGTCTCTTCTTGCTCATTGTTGCTGGTGGTTGTCTGTTACGCAATAGTAGGGTCTAATCACAGGCTAAGCAGCAAACGTTGGCGGTTTTGAGCGTGTCGTGGGCGACAATATGGTTGTTACACGATCCGATATATTTTACCGGCGTGCAAGCTCAAGAAATTATCACAATTTAACACCCACCGCGTTCCTGAGTGTCCACTAGTCGACCTTGTTCACTTCAGCAAAAACACGGGACCTTTCAGAGCATTTCTCTTACATTCTTACCCCCAAATCGAGGAGTGCGAAGAAATCGTGCAGTCTGACCATGGCACACCTCCAGCCTTGACATTGCTGGGCGCAGCCATGTTTCTTCCAGTCGGTCCAGTTTATTTTCATCGAGGAACGGCATTACTGAGACACGCAGCTGTCCAGCGAACCATCTGTGTTCAGTGGCCGCTAGAAGGGCACCGCCGCTACAGTGTAAAAATAACCCTTGACCAAGGAGCTGTTCGCAACAAACCGTGGGCTCAACGTTCTGTAGCCGTAGGCTAGCTTCGGGTGCTGGCATGTAAAAATAAACTGCCCCACGGCTCTCGTCTTCTGTCGTTTCGCACAAAGCCAGGGCATCTGTCCACTGTAGGCCGAACATAGCGCTGACCAGCACATTAGAATCGTTGCAATCACACGTGAATTCCGTGCACATGTAGCATTACTCAATGTTTTTTTACAAAAGCGTTCGGGTCACTACGAGTTCTGATGGTGGACGGCGCTGCACAAGGCGGGAACAGGTTTTTTCGTACTCACGAGTGTGTGTCCAGTGAGTGGTGCGGCAATGTATTTACGGCGCAGTCCCCGGCTTGAGACTGGACAGCATGGCTTGCATGCTCGCATCTTCCGTAGAGACGGTCTGCCTCCCGTTGAGGTATTTTGGGCGCGTGTTCGTCGCATCTCGTTGTTTCGCTCGCCAATCAGTTTAAACTGATAGTTTCAGAATCTCTCTGTCTGTATCACTCACCATTGTCTGTCTTAGTTCAACTCGCGCTCGCCACTGTAGAATTCAACTGGCGCGCTCGCCACTGTAGAACTCAACTGGCGCGCTCGCCACTGTAGAACTCCACTGGCGCGCTCGCCACTGTAGAACTCAGCTGGCGCGCTCGCCACTGTAGAACTCAAATGGCGCGCTCGTCACTGTAGAACTCAACTGGCGCGCTCGTCACTGTAGAATTCCACTGGCGCGCTCGCCACTGTAGAATGCCCGGTGTCTACTATTATTTGGTCGCATCTGCCTGTTCCGTTTGTAGACTCGGTATTCTAATTTGGGCACGTATTGCAACGTTCTTCCTCTGCGTTGATTTCCTAGACAATTTAGACATCGACCTACTCAGTTCAGCCAATGCGTCACTGTCTAATAGAAATCAGATACTCACAGAGGAAGATTGTAATTACTCAATCATCGCAGAAGACTTTCCACTGTTCGTTTCAAGAACTTTAATACAGAGTTAGCACGATACAAATCAGTACAATCAATACTGGTCCTCCGTGTGAACCAGACGTAATGTTACATGGTTCTCCTCCAATGCCTCTCTCAATCCAATCCCAATCCAATCGCGCACTACTCTTTCCTTAAATACTCGCTACTTCCCTCTCTTCCTAGTGACTCGCGATTCCCATTGGTCAGTGCCTCTTCTGTATTTCTTAATATGGCGAGCTACAGTCGGGCTCGCTACCTGGCTACCTGGTCTCTGATCCCGCATTACCTTATCTGCTAACTGACTCATCTCCCGACTATTGCCCAGCCCAGCTATCTCTGGAGATGACCTGAGCTAAACCTATGGGAACATCCTGTATCTCAGAACTAATTATAATAACACAAGCTACTAGACTAAAGCAGTTCTAATGATATACTTATTAACATAACTTCCTATATAATAATTACTATATTTCATGGACAAGTAATTACTAGGAATTTATGCAAAGCTTAATTCCTTACAAGGTGAAATGGGCCGCCCCATTATGCGGGCTACCTCCGTATATTTGATACCGAGTACAATGTTGGTGTGCGTATTTCGGGGATACCAAACCTTCTGACCGAAGAGACTTATGGCCTCTTCGAAGGTGTGTTGCTGGAGCACTTTACGTATTGCTTCTAGGAGGGCGGCCATAGAATTCGCCCTTTAGTTAAAGTGGGGGGGTGAACTCCGCCTAGCCCCTCTCCTCGCCGGTGTTTGTCCAGGTGTGTCGTTAATTAAAGCTAGCAAACAAGACCTGCAGACATAGTGCATCAATGTTTTTCCCCAAAGCAACATTTTCACCGAGAGCATATGTTCGTCTTTTCTTCACGACATTGTCATCATTAGCGAAAGCATGTTCAGCCACACGTCTTGCATTGACAGGGCGGCCCATCGACACCCTTTTTGAGCCACCACCCAGTGCTTCGCGCAATCAAACAAGCAGAACATATTTAAATGATTGAATAACGAGGTGAGGGTATTTCGAATGTACACCATTAATTTATAATCGTATACCAGTAAACAGCATAGTTAAAGCCTGAACCATTAATTTATAATCGTATAACGGTAAACAGCATAATTAAAGCCTGAACCATTCCTTCCATAGACGTAAGACTCTCACACTCATCCCATCCTCTCAACATTCACATCATTCATTGCTGTCTATAGTTGATAAACATCAAATGAATCAACATTGATGCAGACATCCAGCAACACATTAGTCATTATCATCATAATTATCTTTAAAATTACTTAACACAAATGAACAATGTCAAACGAGTTGACAAATATCACGTGTATGTTAAGACGTTTCTTTTAAAATCTCAGTTAAGTAGCCCTACATAATGAATAGAATATTGTGTCTGCTCTTTTGTAGGCTAGTATCCTGTTAGCTGGTATTTATTGTGGACTTGTTATCGCTGCCTCTGTGCGACTGTCTGTGCCTGTGAACTACGACGCCAGTAGTAGTCTACTGCCGTTGTGCGACTGTCTGCGCCTGTGAACTAAGACGCCAGTAGTAGTCTACTGCCGTTGTGCGACTGTCTGTACCTGTGAACTTCGACGCGAGTAGTAGTCTACTGCCGTTGTGCGACTGTCTGTGCCTGTGAACTAAGACGCCAGTAGTAGTCTACTGCCGTTGTGCGATTGTCTGTGCCTGTGAACTAAGACGCCAGTAGTAGTCTACTGCCGTTGTGCGACTGTCTGTGCCTATGAACTACGACGCCAGTAGTAATCTACTGCCGCTGTGCGACTGTCTGTGCCTGTGAATGCATTCAACAAGTATTTTATATCCATTGGTCAAGAATTGGCAAGTAGGCTTTCACCAGCTGCTTCATTCACTTCACCTATATCACCCGAAATACTTGCTTTTACTTTCTCTACAGTCACACCTGATTTTATTGAACAACAACTAAGGAATATGCCCGACGGTTGGCTTTAATGAGGATCAGGGCTGGCTGCTGGGGGATGCAGCCAGACACTCCGAGGGCTGGCTGCTGGGGGATGCAGCCAGAAACTCCGAGATCTGGCTGCTGGGGGATGCAGCCAGACACTCCGAGGGCTGGCTGCTGGGGGATGCAGCCAGAAACTCCGAGAGCTGGCTGCTGGGGGAGGCAGCCAGACACTCCGAGGGCTGGCTGCTTGGGGATGCAGCCAGACACTCCGAGGGCTGGCTGCTGGGGGATGCAGCCAGACACTCCGAGGGCTGGCTGCTGGGGGATGCAGCCAGACACTCCGAGGGCTGACTGCTGGGGGATGCAGCCAGACACTCCGATGGCTGGCTGCTGGGGGATGCAGCCAGACACTCCAAGGGCTGGCTGCTGGGGGATGCAGCCAGACACTCCGAGAGCTGGCTGCTGGGGGATGCAGCCAGACACTCCGAGGGCTGGCTGCTGGGGGAAGCAGCCAGACACTCCGAGGGCTGACTGCTGGGGAATGCAGCCAAACATTTCGAGGGAGCTGTTTGTTAGAACAGGCCCGAAGATGCATGTTGGAGCTGTGTGTAACACAGGCCAGTGATGTAGCTGGCGACTACTGGGGCACACTGCCGGAGGGACGTTTCTCGTGAAGCACTGTCACCGAGCGCCCTGCGAAAAGTACTAAAAAACTGTCGCAGTACACCCATAAAAAAAAAAAAAAAGACTCGGCGAGTAACTTGGTTGCTGTATATAAGCCGCCGCCGTCTGAACTTATCGTTCTAATATCTATAGTTCGGTTGCTGTGTATAAGCCGCTGCCGTCTGAACTTAACGTTCTGACATTTAGAACAGATCGGTTACAATTCGGTTGCTGTAATAGCCGCCGCCGTCTGAACTTATCGTTCTGACATTTATAATAAATCGGTTACAATTCGGTTACTGTAATACCCGTCGCCATCTGAACTTATTGTTCTGACATCTATAGTTCGGTTGCTGTGTATAAGCCGCTGCCGTCTGAACTTAAGGTTCTGACATTTAGAATAAATCGGTTACAATTCGGTTACTGTAATAGCCGTCGCCATCTGAACTTATCGTTCTGACATCTATAATTCGGTTGCTGTGTATAAGCCGCCGCCGTCTGTACCTATCGTTTTGACATTTAGAATAAATCGGTTACAATTCGGTTACTGTAATAGCCGCTGCCGTCTGAACTTATCGTTGTGACATCTATAATTCGGTTGCTGTGTATAAGCCGCCGCCGTCTGTACCTATCGTTTTGACATTTAGAATAAATCGGTTACAATTCGGTTACTGTAATAGCCGCCGCCGTCTGAACTTATCGTTCTGACATCTATAATTCGGTTGCTGTAATAGCCGCCGCCGTCTGTACCTATCGTTTTGACATTTAGAATATATCGGTTACAATTCGGTTGCTGTAATAGCCGCCGCCGTCTGTACCTATCGTTCTGACATTTATAACTGGGTAGTATTTAGCAGACATAGCCATATATTGTGTATTAGTATTATTGTATTGGTAGGGATTTCCGCATATAATAAACTGTGAAAACGTACAACCTGACTTATCATTAGTACGACTGAGTGAGTGAACGTGTGCCCGTATGCTTCCCTGCCGACCGCTCGCCGCAAACGCTACACTACTGCTACCACGACTAGAAGTACCACCCATATTTCGATAGAACGTTTCAAAACGTTTCAACCTGAACTGGTCGCTTAATTTACTGTCTCGTTCAACAGTCGTTGACTCAATGTCACAGTTACCGCAGCCAAAACATTTGACTGTGGCATCTTTCGGTTTCTTTGATTAACAGTAGTCAGTGACTCATTGTCACGCTTGCCGCCACAAAAACACTAAACTGCGGCATCTTTCGAATTCGTTTATTTATATATATATATAAACAATGACATATGTTCTCGTAAACACGTTGCTGCTCTTAGCGTAACATTATCGAAGAATCAAAGTCGAAATTACACATATAACTAATGTCCCGTTTGAATGGCCGTTTGAAATACGCATGCCTAACAAACTGATGCAGTTTCCAATCACAACTACAGTATGGCAAATATTATTACAATACGTTCAAGTAAGGACATTATTTAGAGGCGTTGTTATAACAGTTACCAGTAGTCCGTCTCGGAACAAACGTATGAAACTCTGCTACAACCGTATTTGCTATACACTGCTTGGTGGAGTTTCGCCTGCCAAATAGTGTGTTGTGTTCTACTTTGTGTATGCTCCACATGACCAACAAACAATTTAGCGTGATCGTGTTAGAGGCGAAAACAGCAATATACACGATTACTTAACAAAGCTCATCGTTTGCATATTTACCAATAATGTAATTTTGTGAATGAGTCACACTGTTGAATGAACGACGGGTCAACTAGTTCGCTTATGCATAGTCACAATTACTAACGTTTCCCGGCTTGACTGCAGCACTTTCGCTTTACCAGGTGTTAGTCGGAAGAATAGTCAGAATGCGGATGATGTGGGCAGGTCACTATAACTGTATTTACTAGTCCACACCCACACTTGGCGCCACCACTTGTTTACGGTGACGCTATCTGGATATGAGTGCGTGCGTGCGTGCGTGCGTGCGTGCGTGCGTCTGTGTATGATATTGATATGCACAAGTACAATGTAGTGAGTGTACCACCTTGGCTAATTGTGTCATAAATCATAGTTGTTTAGTATTACTAACATGGATTTAAAAATTGAAAAGATAAGATTGGCATGAGATCTTTTATAAATCTTGTTTGTGTTGTTCGTACTGTTGTTCGTATTTTAGTTTACTTGGTGGCTAGCTCTGTCAGCCAATCAGCAGGCACCGCGGCTATTGCCGTAGAGCATTTTGAATTGCGCAGCGGCGCTAGGGATTGTGTTTCTCAGCCTTTGTGAGAGAATTTTAAAGTCGGTTTTCACAGACTAAACGTTGTGCAAAAGTGTCCATAGCGGCGGACTGAATTGTAATTATGCAGAGCCACACATGCGGTCGATACTGAAGATCACGTGCAATTCGTAGGAGATGGATTCCGAAAGCCATGCGTGTTGTTGTTGAGTAGATCTTTTATGTCGGATGTTTAGTGTGCCCATACTAATTGACTAGCTACTCTGGCATTGTTCTATTGAGCATGTCGGTTTGTTTGAATAAAGGCATTATACAAAGTACATTGATATAAAGCTACGGACATCGACGACATCTATTTGATGTTGGCTTGGGCAGCGGGTCGAAGATGGCGGGAGGGCGGGTATATACACATATATATATATATATATATACCTTTAATAGTTTATGATTAATATCAGTATGTGAGAGCCTTCGTTGTTATATCTTGTCTAGATCCATATATAGATTTCAATAATCGTTATAAACATATTGGCCTAATGGGAAGACGTGTACGAACGTTTGTATGCACTAGGTGATTAGGCTAATCTACGAAACATGACACTGAAGTCACTGACGCATCTAAGGGATTATCTCATAATGTAGATGTACCATATCAAACGAAAGTTTGAAAACATTGATATGATTGATATGGTGATATCAATATATTACCACTATCGGTCTGAAGCTTAATATCGATGTCCGACGCCAGACGAAAATGCCGCTAACGCTCTCTTCAAAACGAAAGTAATTTCGTCTGATATCGGACATCGACGTTCTGAGATGATCCCTAAGTCGCGTGAAGGCGGTAACCAAACACCTCGAAATAATTTATTATTATCTGCACCGCAATGTTGTAAGCGCAAACATCCCCGCAGTTTAATCGTCTAATGACAGCATATGCAAATACACGTAACTTTCCATGTGTGAGTCACTCGTGCAAAACGAAAGAAAGGCAGTCGTGTCAGGTGACAGCTGGGTCTGACAGTGGAACACAAACTGCAGAGCAAGACAGCAAACAGGACGTACTGTTCACGTTGACATTGTCTGAAGTTAAGAGTTGTTCGACACAGTTCATTCTATCACTATGTCTGGGATTAGTCAGGCGTCTGGACACGCATGGGCCGAGTCTCATAAGGTAACATGTGACGTCAAAAACGAAACAATCACAAATAGAAGGTGAGAAAACAAAAAAGACAGTGTGGGAGATGGGTCACTTGTCTAAGTCGCCGGAACCGGGGGGGCTGACCAATCTAATATTTGAGAAGCGGGGGCTGGAGATAGGATTTGTCTCCAAATATTTAGAGAAGGGTTTTGCATTTTCTGGTGTATTTTATTGATGGGGGCTGGATATAAGATCAGCCCCCAACATTTGTTGATGCAAATCGAGGATTTCGATAGCCTGAAGAGCTTCATAAATTGTGAACCATTTTCAACAGCATCCAGCTGAATAAATACTCAGTGACTTAGTCCTTCGGTTCGACATAACGAAAATTGCAAGTTTTTAAGTTTTGTTAAGTAATTGCAAAGTGACTAAATACTTCCAAATAAAAGCTGATATGCCTTGGAATGAATATATTCATCATACGTTGTGTCAAGAAGCATTGCACTCATTTCTCGAGTTAGTTACCCAGCCATAACTCTATCAGTTTCATTTTAAAATGTATGTCAAACGAACAAATGAATATTTGCTTCCCTGTTCGTCAATACGACACTTATTTATTTCACTTCCGTTTCAGCGTTTTGAAACCCGGAGATACTATCGGAGTCAAGGGAACCGCCTCTAGCGGGATGCTGGAGTATTACCATCTCGGAATTTACCTCGGAAACGATGAGGTGGTTGATTACACAAACGATTCGAACGTACGAAGAATCAAGTTGATAGTATTCACAGAGAACAACACGCGCGAATTGTGTCGTGTCCACTATATGAAGGCGCCGACTGCCAACACGCCTAATGTCATCATGGAAACAGCCTTGTGCAAGTTCAAGAATCAAGATTTTGGGCCGTATGATTTAATTACGAATAACTGCGAGCACTTCGTTACCTTCTGCACCTTTGGGAAGGGATTCTCGTTTCAAGTTGCCAAAACTGTGAAAGCAACCACTTCCAGTTGCGTTAGTATGTGATGAGGCTGGGAATGGGGTCAGGTATGTAGTCGAGAACCGTGTGTGATGAGGCTGGGAATGGGGTCTGGTATGTAGGCGAGTACCGTGTGCGATGGGGCTGGGAGTGGAGTCTGGCATGTAGGCGAGAACCGTGTGTGCATACGTGGACACGGATGTAAAAGACAGAGCCCACAATTTAAGATACTCTGCATAATACTCGACTACAGCAAACTGGAGCTGAACAATACAAAGACAGACATCGCTGCAAGTCACACATTACGCAAACGACCAATCATGATCGGGAATCAACGCAAGAAAACACCAACGTCTTCGTGAGTGTCTCAACCAAAAAACACTTGTGCTTCGAAATGCAAACAAAAATAAGACAAATCAATGTGCATATCAAGGAAAAAAAATTCATAAAAGAACAATACCACTGCGCGGATGGTCAGACAACTAAAAATGACTACTAGATCGCGCTGACGTGGATGCGAAAGGGGTGGATTAAAATAGACACTTGTCTACGGACATTTGAAAAAAGGCAGGATACAAGACAATATACTTGTGTGATGATTGTACACTTGGTGTGTTAAAACTGAAAAGTCATAAGGGAACCAATTGTTTTCTGGACGCCTTGTAGAGTAACGGGAAAGGTTCTAAATATGTAACCTAGAAATGAGCACTGTAGACTTGGTTATGTAATCGGATGATATTAACTCCGTATACAATGACTACGTAAACGCATTCACCAATGTAGGCAACAATTATTGTCTGATAAAATGTACACATTAAGAATAACAACGAACAGAAGCCTTGACGTACAACAAGATTAGCGAATGTATGTAGAAAGACAAACACCATTTACAGAACGTGTGCTTAGTTTCATTCTGATTTGTAACAGTTTTCATTTGAAACCGTTATCTTCCCGTATAAAATGAAAATGGCAAAGTAGTTTCATTATTCATCATATTTGATTTCTAAGTACAGGCCTGTGCCATTATTACCACAATCATCACAAAACCTAGAAACACTGTTTGACTTCAGGTTAGTAAATTATACTGACCTTATTGAAACATTGAATGACATATGTATGTCTTTTCGAGAAAAAATTTGTTAGCATTATGGTAAACCATAATCTGCGATTACAGAAATCTGTGTGCAGTTTATCTGGGGTTGTACGTAATTGCTGAAGCAGTTACCTAGAACAAATGGACACGATTTGTATGTATTGTCAATATCAAGTATAATATTTTAAATACGTTGTATTGAGTACCGCAAGGATAACAACTCCGGCGAAAACAATGTTTTTTTATATTAATTACTTACCCAATGTTTTTAGTATAGTAAACTAGTTTGCAGACAATACCAATATATTTTATTGTGCTGATGAATCAAGTGTGCTTAATATAGTAATCAATCGGGAGCTGGTGAAATTACGAAATGGTTCACAGTGACTATCTCTTAATGTTAACAAAATCATTTTTATTACATTTAGAAAATAAAGATACTATATTTCTAGTATCGGTATAACCATCAATAAATAATAACAGAAAGAATGGTTGTTCTCCTTTTGATTCCCTATCGTCACGGGTGAGGCTGACCTCGATTCAGTTCCTCGATTTCTGTTATCTTTCTTTTTCGTCTTCTTTTCTATCACTTATCTTGCACTGCTCTCTCTCTCTCTCTCTCTCTCTCTCTCTCTCTCTCTCTCTCTCTCTCTCTCTCTCTCTCTCTCTCTCTCTCTCTCTATTTTGGGGAATGATTCTCGCTGGCATTCCTTGATTGCATTTATACAGCTGTTTGGGCAGTCCTTTGGCTCTTTGCTGCGATAGCGCTGCTTCCATAGATGCAACTCTTCTGGTAGCACGCTCGGAGATGGCAGATCACCTTTGTACACGGCGACTGCTCCTGCAAGTTCTGGCTTCTGCTTGCACAACACTGCTGGGACCAGTACTAAGAGTGAAGTATTTCTCTGGGATAATGCTGAAATCCCCCCTTCAAAAAGTGATTGTATCTGCAGGTTTTAATTCTATGCACATTTCATTGAACAGCTAAGAGTAATTACTGATTGCTATGCAGCTGGTTTAGCGGGAAAACCGAGGTGGGTATGAGGGTTCAGACCGGGGGTTCGTTTTCGGAGGTGGTTTGTAAAAGTGGGATTAACTCCCCTAAAAACATGTACCATATTTACAAATTTTAATTATGTGGAAACTTTAATGAACAGCTCAAAGTAATTATTAAGTGCTATATAGCTAGTTTAGGGGGAGAACGGATATGGGTATGGTGGGTTCGAACGAGGGTGGGCTGGTTTGTTTAAATTGCATGGGATCAGTCCGAACTTTCCAAACAAAAGTTATTATATTTGGTTTTAATTTAATTCTCAACAGATGTCACTGAACAGCTAAAAGTGATTACTGATTGCTATGCAGCTGGTTTAGTGGGAAAACGGGGGTGGGTGAGGGTATAGGCGAGTGTTCGAGGAAGGTTCGTTTTTGAAGACGAACTCACCGAATCCCCCTGGTTATGGGCCTGATATATATATGTATATATATATTGTCGCCGTGCATAGTATGTGTATGGTAGTGTAGTAACATGTACGTACACATGCGGCACGGCGATGGTTGTCTCTATGTTGCGTCTTGCGCCTGATGCGTATCGGTGTGGGTCAAAATATCCACAACCCCTAATCCACTGTTACATTAAACGATTCCCATACCCGTGGTTAAATAACGATATAACAATGACCCTTAAATAAAACAGTGCTAGTGTAATGACAAAGCCAACTACCCGCGGTGATATAACTCTCCAAGACAGTGGAGCAATACATACTTGCCGCTGGCAATTTAACTGTTGGCGTATTAAAAGATAAAAAAAATGTAATATACATGTGGGTATAACTGTACCCGGTTCATCCCCATCCCTTACACCACCTGATAGAATGCCTTTGCGTTAAGGGCGGCGATCTTCGGCACAACCCAGCCAGGGAGATTCCGCAAATTTAGCCAATTTGGTGGCGTGGCCCACTACCTACACTAGTGTGTCCCTTTGACAACATGGGGGAGTCCGTTTCCAATACAAGACGAGCGAGATCCACATGGCGAGCCACATCCGCGAAGCCCGCCGCTCGTGTTGTGTTTTGGGTGACCACAAACACACTGTTAGGGAAATTCCCAACCAATTGTGGTAGCTAGCCACGTCGCCAGTATATCAGTGGACGTGGCTCTTCAGCTGGCGGTGGGTGTTCTGGTTAAGGATCGCCAGTGCCTCACACATAACTGCCGACATGGGGTGACCGGCGCCTGGATGTAGGTCAGGACTAGCGGCTACCCCAGTTCCTTTGCCAGGACAATCTGCCGTTGGAACAGGCGTCGCTGAGCGGGCAGCGAATGGGGAGGTTCCATGTAGTCGAGCCCACACTCCTCAATCGCGCAGCAGTCGACACTGCAGATCATGGCTGATAACCGGCCCCAAGGGTTCCCATCGAATGTTTTGGTCAGCCGAGGGTTGTTTTCACAACTACAGTACGGTAGCCAATAGTAACACCCTTCAGGACAGGCCGCTGCCATTCTCCAGGAAAAACCCGGTTGTCCACCACAGCCAGCAACTGAATTCCACTGCCACCCCCCACTCTAGGAAGACCTAATCCAATACCCGGACAGGGTGCGTGCCAAACACGAAATGGGCCACATCCCTGTTCTGGGCGGCAATCTCCCTCTGCTTTGTTTTAGGTGGCAATGTGCGTCAAGCCCGATGACTTCAGGAGCCTCTCGCGGCGGCTGTCCGAACACCACACATTGACGGACCAACTCCTGCTTGGCGGCCGGTTGTTCCGCCAGCATCAGTTGTCAGGCTATACCAATCCAAGAGCGCCACCGGGTGGTTTGGTTGGTTCAGCCAAATGGCATCAGGTTGTAGAATTCAACTGGCGCGCTCGCCACTGTAGAACTCAACTGGCGCGCTCGCCACTGTAGAACTCCACTGGCGCGCTCGCCACTGTAGAACTCAACTGGCGCGCTCGCCACTGTAGAACTCCACTGGCGCGCTCGCCACTGTAGAACTCAGCTGGCGCGCTCGCCACTGTAGAACTCAACTGGCGCGCTCGTCACTGTAGAACTCAACTGGCGCGCTCGTCACTGTAGAATTCCACTGGCGCGCTCGCCACTGTAGAATGCCCGGTGTCTACTATTATTTGGTCGCATCTGCCTGTTCCGCTTGTAGATTCGGTATTCTAATTTGGGCACGTATTGCAACGTTCTTCCTCTGCGTTGATTTCCTAGACAATTTAGACATCGACCTACTCCGTTCAGCCAATGCGTCACTGTCTAATAGAAATCAGATACTCACAGAGGAAGATTGTAATTACTCAATCATCGCAGAAGACTTTCCACTGTTCGTTTCAAGAACTTTAATACAGAGTTAGCACGATACAGATCAGTACAATCAATACTGGTCCTCCGCGGGAACCAGACGTAATGTTACATGGTTCTCCTCCAATGCCTCTCTCAATCCAATCCCAATCCAATCGCGCACTACTCTTTCCTTAAATACTCGCTACTTCCCTCTCTTCCTAGTGACTCGCGATTCCCATTGGTCAGTGCCTCTTCTGTATTTCTTAATATGGCGCGCTACAGTCGGGCTCGCTACCTGGCTACCTGGTCTCTGATCCCGCATTACCATATCTGTTAACTGACTCATCTCCCGACTATTGCCCAGCCCAGCTATCTCTGGAGATGACCTGAGCTAAACCTATGGGAACATCCTGTATCTCAGATCTAATTATAAGAACACAAGCTACTAGACTAAAGCAGTTCTAAAGATATACTTATTAACATAACTTCCTATATAATAATTACTATATTTCATGGACAAGTAATTACTAGGAATTTATGCAAAGCTTACTTCCTTACATCTCCCCCACACACAATATATATTAATCCATGATTAATATCGTAACAGTCAAAAGAAAAGAAGTAATTTCTTGACATGAACTGCTCGTCTACCAACATAGGCTAAATACACACTTTGAAAAGCAAAATAAATAAACCAAATACACAATAACATAGTTACCTCTGTGAATCTCCCAGTATCCTGCATTAACCTTACTTAACTAATTAACACATATAGGATCTTATACGATTCTTACCAATCCCCATCATCTTAAAAAAACAAAAAGTGTATTTAATTAAGGAGAAACGCAAGACGGAATAGTCACAAGAAAGAATCCGTGAAGAACAAACCTCAAGATATTATACGTAAATGCTGAGAAGCAACTAGCCATCAATATGCAGGACACTTCACAACAATGAATGACCATTCTATTCCAGAGAAAGTGAATACAATAACACTAGTTCAACTACAAAGAACTATAACCATGCCAATAAATGTCACTATACGTCACTGGTGAACTAATCCCTATGTCACTTTGCATGACAGCAACAATAACCCTGAATAAAAGCTAATCGCCCACAAATGCTAAATTAAACAAAACAAATCGGTAATGAGAATACCGCAATACACCATCCATAATAACTGCGTGAAAAGCAGTTGCACAGTTCAACACCATGACAATGTACGTGCAAATCAAGTAACTACTCTAAAAAGCAACTACATGTAAGAAAACACAACAATCTAAATATGTAAGCACAGCAAACCTCGTGTGTAATACCACAAATCACACAATGTTCCTTATCCTATTTCATAGAGGAACTTAGCAAACTTGTGTGACAAAGCATCGATTTCAGACAATGCCATCTTATGCAGCATTTTCAGACGTAACCATAATTACGGAACCTGTTCATTACAGGACAATAACCCCGTCAAAATAGCATAGCAGCTAGTGACTTGAGTTACCGCGGACCACCTCCTACACTTTATGGAGTGGATTTTTGTACCATACCTTTCTTAACCTCAGCGATAAACAGTGTCATGACCACTAACGTTTATCCTGGAAAACTTACACAAAATCATAATTGGGATCCCTACTTAACCTCAGCGATAAACAGTGGCATGATCGCCCTGCGAAAATTTAGAATAAATCGGTTACAATTCGGTTACTGTAATAGCCGCCGCCGTCTGAACTTATCGTTCTGACATCTATAATTCGGTTGCTGTGTATACGCCGCCGCCGTCTGTACCTATCGTTTTGACATTTAGAATATATCGGTTACAATTCGGTTGCCGTAATAGCCGCCGCCGTCTGTACCTATCGTTCTGACATTTATAACTGGGTAGTATTTAGCTGACATAGCCATATATTGTGTATTAGTATTATTGTATTGGTAGGGATTTCCGCATATAATAAACTGTGAAAACGTACAACCTGACTTATCATTAGTACGACTGAGTGAGTGAACGTGTGCCCGTATGCTTCCCTGCCGACCGCTCGCCGCAAACGCTACACTACTGCTACCACGACTAGAAGTACCACCCATATTTCGATAGAACGTTTCAAAACGTTTCAACCTGAACTGGCCGCTGAATTTACTGTCTCGTTCAACAGTCGTTGACTCAATGTCACAGTTACCGCAGCCAAAACATTTGACTGTGGCATCTTTCGGTTTCATTTATTAACAGTAGTCAGTGACTCATTGTCACGCTTGCCGCCACAAAAACACTAAACTGCGGCATCTTTCGAATTCGTTTTTTAACCCATTCATGCCCAGGGTGCCCTAAAGGGATCACCTGTTCATGGCCGTCCCACGAGCTAAAAACGCAATTCTAAAATAATTAGTTCTTTGTGTTATTACTAGGGAGAGTATGTGAACATAAGTGCATAAAAAATAGTGATTTTTCTATAAACAAATTGCATTACACCAATGACGTCATTTGAATTTTTCTTTCTCCTAAAATGCCTTGACTACAAACCGACCGTATGTGATAATTTCCTTTATGCTAAGTCCTTGAAAGGTGTGACATATGTTACACATGCGACAGGTTGACAGGTACATAAGGTGGCTTAGGTAACAAGTGTGACAGGTAACAGTGTAACACGTGATACATATGTGACAGGTGTAACAGGTGTGACATGAGTGATATGGGTAACCGGTGTGACAGGTGTGTAACAGGCGTAATATGTGTAAGTAACACTGTAACAGATATGACACGCGTAACATGTGACAGGTGTAACCGTGATAACAGGTGTAACAGGTATGGCAAGTGTAACCAGTGTGACAGGTGTATCCGGTGTGACAGATGTAACAGGTGAGGCAGATGTAATAGGTGTGACTGATGTGACCGATGTGACATGTGTACTTCTAGAGGTAGACAGCAGTCGAACATATTTGTTCGACTCTTCTGTTTTCAAGCTTCGACAATTTCGTTCATTCGCCGTTGCCCCAGTTTACTCAACTATCTCAATCAGCGTCTAGCTGTTGACAATGATGTAATAGTTTTAGTGCAATAATTGCAGCTAGGCCAAATAAGTCATGTTAGTATTGAAATGAACATATGTGCCAGGGCAAAGTGTAAAGTGCTCCAAGCAGTACTATGTACTGGATAACGCGCTTTAAAATAATTTACCTGGATATGAATTTACTTTTTATATGTGACTTAATTATTTGACAATGTACTTTGTAAACACATGGTTAGTAGTACAGTTTGCATGTATAATCTGGCGAACATGTGGCTCAAACAGGTCAGCGCAGCTCTCAATGTTCATGCACTCTCGCGCCCACGTAGATCTAAAGGGACCACTTCAGATGTCGCATTTAGGAACATGCTATATTGATCAAACTGAAAATACAGTTATCTTAAACAAATGGAATATTAAAATACGATTAAACTTAAACTCTTCGTGTTAAGTAAGTTTTGGGCATAAATGGGTTAACCTGAAAACCAAGGCTAACAACGGTATCCGTTAACATTGCTGAACTGGCCACGCGCGAACCGATCCGCAAAGTACAAATCGCTCTGAATGGTGCATCTATTACCAGTTAATAACAAAATCGACGACACGCAACAATTTCCCCACTTGCCCGCTCTCCATATGCAACCATAACCCGAAAACCAAGGCTAATAACGGTATCCGTTACCATTGCTGAACTGGGCATGCGTGCAACGATCCACAAAGTATAAATCGCGCTGAATGTTGAAATTCCTATCAAATATTCATGAAATAATAATAATAATAATATACTTTATTTATACACTCATATCCAGAGTAGGACTCTGTTCAAGGGTGTTGACAACTAATAGCTAATAAAATGTAGATAATATAATTAAACGTATAACAAGACATAAAAAAATGTATTAAACATACCTAAGATAAAAGTATCAAGACATGCATACAAAATTGTAATAAATAAATAAATAAATATACAATACAATATTAATGAATAAATTATGTAAAATAATAGGCTAGTTCTGCTCATTAAACGTATAAAAAGTCTAGAACTGCATTAAAATAAAAAATGTACAAAACAAACCTAAGCTAAACATATCAAGACCTACATAATAGATAAAATATTAATAAATAAATAAGTAGAGAGTAAAATATTAATTAGGAAATAATTAAAATAGTATGCTAGTATAATAGTACAAAATAATAGTAGTAATTAATAAAGACTACGATGTGGAGAGTGAATGGTATAGAGATCTAGACATTAAAAGCAAGCTTGAAATAATGAGTCTTAAATGTGTCCATGTACTCGGTCAGACGCAGATCCTCAGGTAGCGCGTTCCACAGTGTTGGTCCCGCGCGAGAGAACGAATGGCGGCCATATCGTTCGAGG
Organism: Paraescarpia echinospica; assembly: GCA_020002185.1. Taxonomy (NCBI): domain Eukaryota; kingdom Metazoa; phylum Annelida; class Polychaeta; order Sabellida; family Siboglinidae; genus Paraescarpia; species Paraescarpia echinospica. Next base: position 32,639,072 of record CM034538.1, on the reverse strand, counting down.
TTGTGGCGCGGAACGGCCAGCAACGCGCGGTCGGCAGATCGCAGGACGCGGCGCGGCACGTACGGCGTGATGAGCGACGCGAGGTACGTCGGCGTCCGATCATGGAGGACGCGAAACACAATGACGAGTAACTTGTACTCAATGCGGTACTTCACGGGCAAACAGTGGAGCTGTTGCAATGCGGCCGTCATGCTTCGCCGGTCGCCCCGCCTGATTCGCAGCACGACTCTGGCCGCCGAGCGCTGGCACCATCTCAAGACGGTGCAAGAGGCGGTCGGAGATGCCATACAGGACAGCGTTCCTGTGGTCGAGCAGTGATGTAACAAGGGAGTGGACGAGAGTCTTACATGGAAATCGACGCTATGCAACAATTGGCTCACTTGCCCGCACTCCAGGTCCAACTTTAACCAGAAAACCAACGCTAACAACGGTGTCCGTTACCATAGCTGAACTTGGCATGCGCGCAACGATCCGCAAAGTACAAATCGCGCTGAATGTTGAAACTGCTATCAAATATTCACGAAATCGACGCTATGCAACAATTGGCTCACTTGCCCGCACTCCAGGTCCAACTTTAACCAGAAAACCAACGCTAACAACGGCACACATTACAAATCGCGCTGAATGGTGACCTACTATCAGTTAATCACAAAATCAACGACACGCAAGAATCGCATCACGTGCCCGCACTCCGGGTCCAACCTTAGCCCGAAAAACAATGCTAACAACGGAATCATTGCTGAACTGGGCACACTCGCATTGATCCACAAAATACAAATCGCGCTAAATGGTGCACTCCCGGTGGATCTACAGGGGTGCATCCATAAATCCAGGTCTATGGTCCTATGATACAGAATATGCACTGCCTGCTCGACGTCTCTCACACGCTCGACCGGGAAGAATCTCTGGTGGATTAGAGATAGGGACCACCACTCTGTGAGTCCACGACAGGTTACACATTTACCCACAGCATGGGATCTTTTACTTCCCTTGACATAGACACCAGATAGAATGGACCAACGGCTTTTAGTGTCTCTTCCGAAAGACACGTGAAGTGAACGAAATTGCCTAAGCTTCGAGGTGGAATCGAACCACCGTCCCTCGATCGACAGTTCGGCGCTCTATCGCGCGACCACCGCTCCCCACTAAAAAAATGGAACAAGCATATTTAGCTTCCATGATACTATCGTGATAGTATCGTGATAGTCATGAGACATTCGCGATAGTATCACAATTGTTAACAATGTTAGCTGATAATCACCGGAGCCTTGTGTGATCACTTTCAACTGTTTCCTTCCCATTTTTTATATTCTTTAGATTGTTATATGTAAACAATGAAGATGATGACTATTTAGTACGACATGTCACGTAGTAGTAATGACATGCCGTAAGCTAACATTTCAGCCAGTGGCGTATCTGGGATGCCGGAAAGTGGAGGGGCAAATGAAAACATTTACAACAAATATTACAAAATGCACATGGCCAATAGTCTCCTAAAGAGGGTTTAACAAGATTTAACAAGATTGCCATCCAGAGAATTAACTCTAGATGGCAGGTGGACAAGGAAGCCCTTTGGCTTATCGAGAGTCCAACCCTTTTATCTACATATATCCAGCCCTTCTGAGGTATGTGTCAATTTTATTTTTAAACATATTCACACTACTAGCACCCACACAATCATGAGATAATCTGTTCCATACATTCACAGTCCTTTGTGAAAATGAAAACTTTCTTACGTCTAATCTACACTGTTCCTTTACTAATGTAACTTCATGTCCTCTAGTCTTTCTATCTTTCTTAACTGAAAAAAACATATTTCTATCAATATTTTCATAACCATTCAATATTTTAAACACTTCTATCTGATCTCCTCTCAATCTCCTGGTCTCTAGTGTTGTTAAACGACATTCTTTTAGGCGTTTTTCATAACTAAGATCCCTCAGTTTTGGTATCATGTTAGTCGCTCTCCTCTGTACTCTTTCTAGCATATATATGTCCTTCTTGCGGTATGGCCTCCACGCTTGTATACAATATTCTAAATGAGGCCTAACTATTGTTTTGTACAGCGGTATTATTAGTTCTTTTTCTTTATATGCTATATTTCGCCTAATCAATCCAAGGATTTGATTTCCTTTTGAAGCTGCAATTCCACACTGCTCTGAAACCTTCATGTCAGCACTAATTGTCAGCCCTAAGTCTTTTTCTTTTACAGTAGTATTTAGTACAGTTCCCCCCATTGTATATTCTACATATTCGTTCCCATGTCCTGTGTGAAGACATTTACATTTCCCAAAATTGAACAACATTTGCCCCTTTTCAAACCATTTGATCAACCTGTCAAGATCATCCTGTAAATGCTGTCTATCTCCATCACTTTTTATCCTTCTAAACACTTTTGTATCATCTGCAAATTTCAACACCTTGCTAGCTATATCATCGTCCAAATCGTTTATATATATTAAGAATAATTATCTTACATAAAGGTTGCTGCTCTTAGCGTAACGTTATCGAAAAATCAAACTCGAAATTAAAAGTATAACTAATGTCCCGTTTGATTGGCCGTTTGAAATACGCATGCCCACCAAACTGACGCAGTTTCCAATCACAACAACAGTATGGCAAATATTATTACAACAAACGTATGAAACTCTGCTACAACCGTATTTGCTATACACTACTTGGTGGAGTTTCGCCTACCAAGTAATGTATTGTATTCTACTTTGTGTATGCTCCACATTACCAGCAAACAATTTAGCGTGATCGTGTTAGAGGCGAAAAAAAGCTCATCGTTTGCATATTTACCAGTAATGTCATTTTGTGAATGAATCACACTGTTGAAGGTACGACGGGTCAACTAGTTCGCTTATTCCTAGTCACAATTACTAACGTTTCCCGGCTTGACTGCTGAGACTGCAGCACTTTCGCTTTACCAGGCGTTAGTCATACGGTTAGCCGGAAGAATAGTTAGAATGCGGATGATGTGGGCAGGTCACTATAATTATATTTACTAGTCCACACCCCTTGGCGCCACCACTTGTTTACGGTGACGCTATCTGGATATGAGTGCGTGCGTGCGTGCGTGCGTGCGTGCGTGCGTGCATGCGTGATATTGATATGCACAAGTACAATGTAGTGAATGTACCACCTTGAAAAATGGTGTCAAAAATCATAGTTGTTTAGTACTAACATGAATAAAAAAATTGAAAAGATACGATAGGTATGAGATCTTTGTGTGTGTGTGGGTGTGTGTATGTGTGTGTGTGTGTGTGTGTGTGTGTGTGCGTTTGTGTGCGTGCGTGTGTGTGTGTGTGTGTGTGTGTGTGTGTGTGTGTGTGTGTGTGTGTGTGTGTGTGTGTGTGTGTGTGTGTGTGTGTGATCACCATTCAATCATCTCAAGTAGGAGTAGACCCTCTAAAACACATAGTATGTCGCAAATATAATACTATTAATAATATATGTTTTACATAGCGCCACGCGTCAAGATATCTTCGTCGATGTGCTGTTGAATTTTTCTAAGGCATTTCACAAAGTGTCCTAGCCACCTAGAAGCCAAGATACACAATCGTCACTGAGTGCAGCGACATGCACATGGACTAGAAAACAGTTTTCTGAACAAACATAAACAAGTATTGGTTTTCGTCTACTACTGTCACCTGAGGCGATCCACAGGGTTCAGTTCTCCGACTCATCCTCTTCCTGTGGTACAGCGATGAAGCACACACAAGCAAGCACGCACACACGCACATACACATCCAACAACAACAACATTCTTTCTGTTATCATTTATTGATGGTTATACCGATACCAGAACTATAGTATCTTTTTTTCCAAATATAATGAAAGTGGTTTTGTTGACATTAAGAGATAGTGTATTCGCTCTGAACCATTTCGTAATTTCGCCAGGTTCCGATTGAGTACTGTATTAAGCACGCTTGATTCATCAGCACAATATAATATATTGGTACTGTCTGCAAAGTATTTTACTCTACCAAAAACATTGTATAAGTAATTAATATAAAACCATAGTTTTGGCCGGAGTTGTAATCCTTGCGGTACTCCACATAATGTATTTAGAAGAATATACTTGATATTAACAATACTGACTCTACACAGATTTATGTAATCGCAGATTATGGTTTACCATAATGCTAACAATTTTTTTTCTCGAAAAGACATACATATGTCATTCAATGTTTCAATAAGGTCAGTATAATTTACTAACCTGAAGTCAAACAGTGTTTCTAGGTTTTGTGATGATTGTGGTAATAATGACACAGGCCTGTACTTAGAAATCAAATATGATGAATAATGAAACTACTTTGCCATTTTCATTTTATACGGGAAGATAACGTTTTCAAATGAAAACTGTTACAAATCAGAATGAAACTAAGCACACGTTCTGTAAATGGTGTTTGTCTTTCTACATACATTCGCTAATCTTTTTGTACGTCAAGGCTTCTGTTCGTTGTTATTCTTAATGTGTACATTTTATCAGACAATAATTGTTGCCTACATTGGTGAATGTGTTTACGTAGTCATTGTATACGGAGTTAATATCATCCGATTACATAACCAAGTCTACAGTGCTCATTTCTAGGTTACATATTTAGAACCTTTCCCGTTACTCTACAAGGTGTCCAGAAAACAATTGGTTCCCTTGTGACTTTTCGGTTTTAACACACCAAGTGTACAATCATCACACAAGTATATTGTCTTGTATCCTGCCTTTTTTCAAATGTCCGTAGACATCCGCGCAATGGTATTGTTCTTTTATGAATTTTTGTTGTTGATATGCACTTTGATTTGTCTTATTTTTGTTTGCATTTCGAAGCACAAGTGTTTTTTGGTTGAGACACTCACGAAGACGTTGGTGTTTTCTTGCGTTGATTCCCAATCATGATTGGTCGTTTGCGTAATGTGTGACTTGCAGCGATGTCTGTCTTTGGATTGTTCAGCTCCAGTTTGCTGTAGTCGAGTATTATGCAGAGTATCTTAAATTGTGGGCTCTGCCTTTTACATCCGTATCCACGTATGCACACACGCTTCTCGCCTACATGCCAGACTCCACTCCAAGCTCCATCACACACGGTACTCGCCTACATACCAGACCCCATTCCCAGCCTCATCACACACGGTTCTCGACTACATACCTGACCCCATTCCCAGCCTCATCACATACTAACGCAACTGGAAATGGTTGCTTTCACAGTTTTGGCAACTTGAAACGAGAATCCCATCCCAAAGGTGCAGAAGGTAACGAAGTGCTCGCAGTTATTCGTAATTAAATCATACGGTCCAAAATCTTGATTCTTGAACTTGCACAAGGCTGTTTCCAGGATGACATTAGGCCTGTTGGCAGTCGGCGCCTTCATATAGTGGACACGACACAATTCGCGCGTGTTGTTCTCTGTGAACACTATCAACTTGATTCTTCGTACGTTCGAATCGTTTGTGTAATCAACCACCTCATCGTTTCCGAGGTAAATTCCGAGATGGTAATACTCCAGCATCCCGCTAGAGGCGGTTCCCTTGATTCCGATAGTATCTCCGGGTTTCAAAACGCTGAAACGGATGTGAAATAAATAAGTGTCGTATTGACGAACAGGGAAGCAAATATTCATTTGTTCGTTTGACATACATTTTAAAATGAAACTGATAGAGTTATGGCTGGGTAACTAACTCGAGAAATGAGTGCAATGCTTCTTGACACAACGTATGATGAATATATTCATTCCAAGGCATATCAGCTTTTATTTGGAAGTATTTAGTCACTTTGCAATTACTTAACAATACTTAAAAACTTGCAATTTTCGTTATGTCGAACCGAAGGACTAAGTCACTGAGTATTTATTCAGCTGGATGCTGTTGAAAATGGTTCACAATTTATGAAGCTCTTCAGGCTATCGAAATCCTCGATTTGCATCAACAAATGTTGGGGGCTTATCTTATATCCAGCCCCCATCAATAAAATACACCAGAAAATGCAAAACCCTTCTCTAAATATTTGGAGACAAATCCTATCTCCAGCCCCCGCTTCTCAAATATTAGATTGGTCAGCCCCCCCCGGTTCCGGCGACTTAGACAAGTGACCCGTCTCCCACACTGTCTTTTTTGTTTTCTCACCTTCTATTTGTGATTGTTTCGTTTTTGACGTCACATGTTACCTTATGAGACTCGGCCCATGCGTGTCCAGACGCCTGACTAATCCCAGACATAGTGATAGAATGAACTGTGTCGAACAACTCTTAACTTCAGACAATGTCAACGTGAACAGTACGTCCTGTTTGCTGTCTTGCTCTGCAGTTTGTGTTCCACTGTCAGACCCAGCTGTCACCTGACACGACTGCCTTTCTTTCGTTTTGCACGAGTGACTCACACATGGAAAGTTAGGTGTATTTGCATATGCTGTCATTAGACGATTAAACTGCGGGGATGTTTGCGCTTACAACATTGCGGTGCAGATAATAATACATTATTTCGAGGTGTTTGGTTACCGCCTTCACGCGACTTAGGGATCATCTCAGAACGTCGATGTCCGATATCAGACGAAATTACTTTCGTTTTGAAGAGAGCGTTAGCGGCATTTTCGTCTGGCGTCGGACATCGATATTAAGCTTCAGACCGATAGTGGTAATATATTGATATCACCATATCAATCATATCAATGTTTTCAAACTTTCGTTTGATATGGTACATCTACATTATGAGATAATCCCTTAGATGCGTCAGTGACTTCAGTGTCATGTTTCGTAGATTAGCCTAATCACCTAGTGCATACAAACGTTCGTACACGTCTTCCCATTAGGCAAATATGTTTATAACGATTATTGAAATCTATATATGGATCTAGACAAGATATAACAACGAAGGCTCTCACATACTGATATTAATCATAAACTAATAAAGGTATATATATATATATATATGTGTATATACCCGCCCTCCCCCCATCTTCGACCCGCTGTCCAAGCCAACATCAAATAGATGTCGTCGATGTCCGTAGCTTTATATCAATGTACTTTGTATAATGCCTTTATTCAAACAAACCGACATGCTCAATAGAACAATGCCAGAGTAGCTAGTCAATTAGTATGGGCACACTAAACATCCGACATAAAAGATCTACTCAACAACAACACGCATGGCTTTCGGAATCCATCTCCTACGAATTGCACGTGATCTTCAGTATCGACCGCATGTGTGGCTCTGCATAATTACAATTCAGTCCGTCGCTATGGACACTTTTGCACAACGTTTAGTCTGTGAAAACCTGCTGTGAAAGTCTGTGAAAAAACGCCGCTGCGCAATTCAAAATGCACGCACGCACGCACGCACGCACGCACGCACTCATATCCAGATAGCGTCACCGTAAACAAGTGGTGGCGCCAAGTGTGGGTGTGGACTAGTAAATACAGTTATAGTGACCTGCCCACATCATCCGCATTCTTACTATTCTTCCGGCTAACACCTGGTAAAGCGAAAGTGCTGCAGTCAAGCCGGGAAACGTTAGTAATTGTGACTATGAATAAGCGAACTAGTTGACCCGTCGTTCATTCAACAGTGTGACTCATTCACAAAATTACATTATTGGTAAATATGCAAACGATGAGCTTTGTTAAGTAATCGTGTATATTGCTGTTTTCGCCTCTAACACGATCACGCTAAATTGTTTGCTGGTCATGTGGAGCATACACAAAGTAGAACACAACACACTATTTGGCAGGCGAAACTCCACCAAGCAGTGTATAGCAAATACGGTTGTAGCAGAGTTTCATACGTTTGTTCCGAGACGGACTACTGGTAACTGTTATAACAACGCCTCTAAATAATGTCCTTACTTGAACGTATTATAATAATATTTGCCATACTGTAGTTGTGATTGGAAACTGCATCAGTTTGTTGGGCATGCGTATTTCAAACGGCCATTCAAACGGGACATTAGTTATATGTGTAATTTCGACTTTGATTCTTCGATAATGTTACGCTAAGAGCAGCAACGTGTTTACGAGAACATATGTCATTGTTTATATATATATATATATATATATATATATATATATAACTATTTACAGAATATAAAACATGGCAAGGAAACAGTTTAAAGTGATCACACATGGCTCCGGTGTATATTTACCAGCTAACAATGTTAACAATATCTCATGACTATCACGATACTGTCACGATAGTATCATGGAAACTAAATATGCTTGTTTCATGTTTTTTAGTGGGGAGCGGTGGTCGCACGATAGAGCGCCGAACTGTCGATCGAGGGACGGTGGTTCGATTCCATCAAGTTGGAAGAACAGACATAAATAGAACACGTCAGTATTCTACAGAGGAAGGATGACTGATCGGGTGACTCAGAATAAGCGATTCGCTTGGCTGACCTCGCATTCAATAGTGTGACGCATGTGCATCAACAGTGATCAACCTGGGTTGCGTAACGTTACCGCCAAGCTCGCAAGAAGTAGAATATGATACGAGATAAGAAAAAACACCACGGGGGAATGTGTAATAAATGCTATTAGTTTAATATGTGTTTTACTTCAAACACAAATATTGGACAATGTTGTCTTCACATCTATACTTGGTGTCTTTGTTGTAGAAATGCGTATTTTAGATCCTACGTACGCCAGCGGCTGAAAGTAAGCTGACGGTTGTAATATTATGTTGTTTATACATAATGGCTGCATTTGCAGATATAGCGTGGTTGATTGGGGATGGGTGTGCAGTTTTGTAAACAAAAACTCCAGCTGTATCATCCTTGAAACCTCTAACAACTGGGTCCCCGTTGATGCTCCCAGAAGCCTTCAACAGCACCCCACCCTTAACATCTCGAGCGGATATTTTGTTCTTTCGATCGGAACTCTTTTGCCTAAGCGGAGAGGGGTGGTTTCCTACCCCCTCCCCCCAACGCACATTACAACAACAACAACAATAATAATAATAATAATAAACATTCTTTAGAAGATGTATATTTAATTTTCCTAAGGGTCGTGAGCACCGCCCAGCACCGCCTGACTTGTGATGATGACGTCACATTTTGATTTACCACAACTACATTACTTGCATGCAATTCGGGTGCATGCTGTTCGAATATAGCAAAACAGCGTGATCGCTGTGCAAATTCTCACGCAGACGTACAACCACGCGCGTCTATATAGCTTACCCAATGCTGGGTATGGAGCACAAGAGGTAATGTTTCCAACATGTACGCCACATTTTGTCTGATAACGAAACATAAAAACACCGCGTATGAGTTTTCTGCAAAAACCTCGAAGACAACCTGTGCAACATTGGCTACAGTTTGTAAACATGCGGGAAAACAAATCCAGTATGTGAGAGTCTTCGCTGTTATATCTTGTCTAGATCCACATACAGATTTCGACAACCGTTATAGCCTCTCCTCATTCAAGACTCATGCAGTGCCTCCTTGCGACACCATAATATGGTAACTGGACTCCTTGCGGCTCCATGCCAAACCTGCATAGGATCTAGTGGTCCAGCCACGAAAAACCTTGGCAGAGTAGCATGAGCCCGATATGTGCGGGGTGCAGGGCCCACCAGTGTGTGGACATGTCCCGACCCCCACAATTCACGTTCCAGCTATGGGTCAAATAGCCGCATGGAGAGGGATGGGCTCCACCAGGTTAGAAAATCTGCCCCAGACACACTACATGATGAAAGTAAGAACGGGGATCATTTCAAACGGTCTAGGGGGGCACGATCGCGTGGGCCGATTATAATAGGTCTGCGGACACGCCAAATTCATAAGGTCTATGGTCCAATGATACAGTGTATACACTGCCTGCTCGGCGTCTCTCACACGCCCAACTGGAAGCAACTCCGGCCGCTGGAAACAAGATCCAGTGGACTAGAGAAAGAGACCACCACTCTGTGAGTCCACGACGACCACCGCTCACCACTACAAAAAATTGAACAAGCATATTTAACTTCCATGATACTATCGTGATAGTATCGTGATAGACATGAGACATTCGCGACAGTATCACAATTGTTAATATTGTTAGCTGATAAACACCGGAGCCTTGTGTGATCACTTTCGAATGTTTCCTTCCCATGTTTTATATTCTGTAAATTGTTATATATAAACAATGAAGATGATGATTATTTATTACGACATGTCACGTAGTAGTAATAACAACCACAACCTTACATTCAGCCAGTGGCGTATCTTGGATGCCGGAAAGTGGAGGGGCAAATGAAAATATTTACAACAAATATTACGAAAGGCACATGGTCAATGTTCTCTTAAAGCCGTTGCTGCTCTTAGCGTAACGTTATCGAAGAATCAAACTCGAAATTACACGTATAACTAATGTCCCGTTTGAATGGCCGTTTCAAATACGCATGCCCACCAAACTGATGCAATGTGCAATCACAACAGCAGTATGGCAAACATTATTACAACATATTCAAGTAAGGACAATATTTAGAGACGTTGTTATAACAGTTACCAGTAGGCTTTGTGTGTTTGTTTAAATACAAGGAGTATAGTAAACACAATAAATGAACTAAACATTATGGTAGAAGATACTGACCCTCACATAATAGGAATAACCGAATCATGGACCACCACCAATATATCAGACGCCGAATTGGGACTGACATGATATGTAATGTTTAAGAAAGAAAGAATAGGAAGAAAGGGAGGTGGAGCTATTTTATATATTAAACAATCTATCCAGGCTTATGAAATAATATTAGAAAGAGAAGCAGATTGCAAAGAAACTGTATGGTGTAACGTAGTTACAGGAAACGCAACGTTAACAGTTGGGTTAGTTTATTGAAGTCCAAAAATAAGCATAGAAGAGAATGAAAAAATACCAAACGCTATAAGGGAAGTAAGCAAACGGGACTGTATTATTATGGGGGATTTTAACCATGGGTATACTTTCCTTTCTCAACATGTGCTAGAACCAACCAGAGGTGACAATGTGTTAGACATAGTTTTGTCCCCACAGAATGAATTAGTTGACAATGTCAAGATATGTGAGCCACTGGGGAGTAGTTTACCATCAAAGTAAAATCAGAGAGGAAGAGTAAAAAGCAGTATAGGAGAAATTTCCACAAGGAAGGTAAAGGGACATGGGGAAATATTTAGCAAAGATAGACTGGAATAACACACTGAAAAATAAGACAGCAACAGAATGCTGGAATATATTAAAGAGTGAAATTAAGTGCATAGTCGATAAATTTGTACCCTTCAAAAAACAAGGGAAACGGTCCAAAAAGAAACACTTATTGAAAGAAGCCATTAGAAAAATAATTAAGTATTAACAAATGATGTGGAAGTCATATAGATGTACTGGAAATGATGAAGACTACAACAGTTATAAAGAAGCACTTAACCAAGCTACAGCTGAAATTATAAATTCAAAGAGAAGATATGAACAAAAATTAGTTAGTAATATAAAACATGACAGCAAAAGTTTTTATGCGTATGTTTGAAGCAAACAGAAAGTTCAGGATTAGGTCGGTTCTGTAGAAGATAATGCTGGAAATATAATGGGATTCTTAATGACAGAATATCTGAACGAGTATTTTCGTACAGTGTTTACCAGGGAAGATGTAAGTTCACTGCCAGTACCAGAGGCTAAGTTCAAGGGGGCAGATTCAGACTATTTAGGACAATTAATTGTAACCCCGGAAATGGTAGCTAAGAAAATAAAGGTTATGAAGGATAATATATTGCCTGGAGTGGATGGGATTCCGCCCAAACTACTATTGGAAATTGTAGAACAAATTAGTATACCGCTTGCAACAGTTTTCAATTTGTCATTAGAAGTGGGAGTGGTTCGTTTAGAATGGAAAGAGACAAACATTATACCGTTATTTAAAAAAGGTCAGAAAATTATAGACCAGTGAGTTTGACATCTGTGATTTGCAAATTATTAGAAAGACTAATTAAAGATCACATGGTGGATTTTCTTTTTAAACATAACTTGATAAACCCATCTCAACATGGGTTTTTAAAAGCGAGGTCATGCTTAACAAATATGTTATGTTTTTGGAAGACATCACTAAGTGGGTAGATGAGGGATCACCAGTAGATATCATCTACTTAGATTTTCAAAAAGGTTTCAACAAAGTACCACATCAAAGATTACTGCTTAAACTAAAGGCCCATGGCATAGGAAATCGTATAATAAACTGGATAGAAAAATGGCTGATTGACAGAAGACAACGTGTAGTAGTTGATGGGGAGGCTACAAAAAGGTGGAAATCGGTAATCGAGTGGAGTACCACAGGGATCAGTACTAGGACCTATTTTATTCTTAATATATATCAACGATTTGGATCATGATATAACAAGTAAGGTGTTGAAATTTTCAGATGATACAAAAGTGTTTAGAAGGATTAAAAGTGATGGTGATAGACAGCATTTACAAGATGATCTTGACAGGTTGATCAAATGGTCTGAAAAATGGCAATTGCTGTTAATTTTGGGAAAAGTAAATGCCTCCACACAGGACATGGGAATGAAGATGTAGAATGTACAATGGGGGTACTGTACTAAGTACTATTGTAAAAGAAAAAGACTGAGACAACGTGGAATGAACGAAATTGCCGAAGCATGAAAATGGAAGAGTCGAACAGGTATGTTCGACTGCTGTCTACCTTTAGAATTACACATGTCACATCAGTCAGTGAGAGGATTGTGTACAGAGAGACTTGGAAGGATTGGGATAGGAGTGGAGAACGAGAGCAAAAGATAGAGGGGAATGGAAACAATTGGTGGAGAGAGAGAGAGAGAGAGAGAGAGAGAGAGAGAGAGAGAGAGAGAGAGAGAGAGAGAGAGAGAGAGAGAGAGAGAGAGAGAGAGAGAGAGAGAGAGAGAGAGAGAGAGAGAGAGAGAGAGAGAGAGAGAGAGAGAAAGAGAGACAGAGAGAGACAGAGAGACAGAGAGACAGAGAGAGAGAGAGAGAGAGAGAGACAGAAAGAGAGACAGAGAGAGAGAGAGAGAGAGAGAGAGAGAGAGAGAGAGAGAGAGAGAGAGAGAGAGAGAGAGAGCAGTGCAAGATAAGTGATAGAAAAGAAGACGAAAAAGAAAGATAACAGAAATCGAGGAACTGAATCGAGGTCAGCCTCACCCGTGACGATAGGGAATCAAAAGGAGAACAACCATTCTTTCTGTTATTATTTATTGATGGTTATACCGATACTAGAAATATAGTATTTTTATTTTCTAAATGTAATGAAAATGATTTTGTTAACATTAAGAGATAGTGTATTCATTGTGAACCATTTCGTAATTTCACCAGCTCCCGATTGATATTAAGCACACTTGATTCATCAGCACAATAAAATATATTGGTATTGTCTGCAAACTAGTTTACTATACTAAAAACATTGGGTAAGTAATTAATATATAAAAAACATTGTTTTCGCCGGAGTTGTTATCCTTGCGGTACTCAATACAACGTATTTAAAATATTATACTTGATATTGACAATACATACAAATCGTGTCCATTTTTTCTAGGTAACTGCTTCAGCAATTACGTACAACCCCAGATAAACTGCACACAGATTTCTGTAATCGCAGATTATGGTTTACCATAATGCTAAAAAAATTCTCGAAAAGACATACATATGTCATTCAATGTTTCAATAAGGTCAGTGTAATTTACTAACCTGAAGTCAAACAGTGTTTCTAGGTTTTGTGATGATTGTGGTAATAATGACGCAGGCCTGTACTTAGAAATCAGATATAATGAATAATGAAACTACTTTGCCATTTTCATTTTATACGGGAAGATAACGGTTTCAAATGAAAACTGTTACAAATCAGAGTGAAACTAAGCACACGTTCTGTAAATGGTGTTTGTCTTTTTACATACATTCGCTAATATTTTTGTACGTCAAGGCTTCTGTTCGTTGTTATTCTTAATGTGCACTTTTTATCAGACAATAATTGTTGCCTACATTGGTGAATGTGTTTACGTAGTCATTGTATACGGAGTTAATATCATCCGGTTACATAATGAAGTCTACAGTGCTCATTTCTAGGTTACATATTTAGAACCTTTCCTTTTATTCTACAAGATGTCCAGAAAACAATTGGTTCCCTTGTGACTTTTCGGTATTAACACACCAAGTGTACAATCACCACACAAGTACATTGTCTTGTATCCTGCCTTTTTTAAATGTCCGTAGAAAAGTGTCCATTTTGATCCATCCATTTCGCATCCACGACAGCGCGATCTAGTAGTCTTTTTGAGTTGTTTGACCATCCGCGCAATGGTATTGTTCTTTTATGCAAAATGTTTGTTGATATGTACTTTGATTTGTCTTATTTGCATTTCGAAGCAACAGGTTTTTTTTGAGAAACTCACGAAGATGTTGGAGTTTTCTTGCGTTGATTCCCATTCGTGATTGGTCGTTTGCGTAATGTGTGACTTGCAGCGATGTCTGCCTTTGTATTGTTCAGCTGAAGTTTGCTGCACTTGAGTATTATGTAGAGTATATTAAATTGTGGGCACTGCCTTTTACATCCGTATCCACGTATGTACATACGGTTCTCGCCTACATGCCAGACTCCTCTCCCAGCCTCATCACACACGTTTCTCGCCTACATACCAGACCCCATTCCCAGCCTCATCACACACGGTTCTCGCCTACAAGCCAGACTCCACTCCCAGCCTCATCACACACGGTTCTCGCCTACATACCAGACACCACTCCCAGCCTCATCACACACGGTTCTCGCCTACATGCCAGACTCCACTCCCAGCCTGATCACACACGGTTCTCGCCTACATGCCAGACTCCACACCAGCCTCATCACATACTAACGCAACCCGAAGTGGCTGCTTTCACAGTTTTGGCAACTTGAAACGAGAAGCGCTTCCCAAAGGTGCAGAAGGTAACGAAGTGCTCGCAGTTATTCGTAATTAAATCATACGTTCCAAAATCTTGATTCTTAAACTTGCACAAGCCTGTTTCCATGATGACATTAGGCCTGTTGGCAGTCGGCGCCTTCATATAGTGGATGCGACACAATTCGCGCGTGTTGTTCTCTGTGAACACTATCAGCTTGATTCTTCGTACGGTCGAATCGTTTGTGTAATCAACCACCTCCTCGTTTCCGAGGTAAATTCCGAGATGGTAATACTCCAGCATCCCGCTAGAGGCGGTTCCCTTGACTCCGATAGTATCTCCGGGTTTCAGAACGCTGAAACGAAAGTGAAATAAATAAGTGTCGTATTGATGAACAGGGAAGCAAATATTCATTTATTCGTCTGACATGCATTTTAAAATGAAACTGATAGAGTTATAGCTGCATACCTAACTCGAGAAATGAGTGCAATGCTTCTTAGCGCAACGTGTGATGAATATTTATTCACATTGCAATTACTTAACGAAACTTAAAAACTTGCAATTTTCGTTATGTCGAACCGAAGGACTAAGTCACTGAGTATTTATTCAGCTGGATGCTGTTGAAGATTTTTCGCCGCGACGTTCAAAATTTGTGAAGCTTTTTAGCCTATCGAAAACCTCGATTTGGACACCCTGAGACTTGCCAACAAAACCATTCAGGCTCTCAAAAGAACCTCTCTAATTGCATCAACAAATATTGGGGGCTAATCTTATCTCCAGCCCCCCACCAATAAAATACACCAGAAAATGCACAACCCTTCCCTAAATATGTGGAGGCTAATCCTATCCCCAGCCCCCGCTCCTCAAATAGTGGAGTGGTCAGCCACCCCCCCCCCCACCCCCACCCCCGGTTCTGGCGACTTAAACAAGTGACCCGTCTCCCACACTATCGTTTTTGTTTTCTCACCTTCTATTCGTGATTGTTTCGTTTTTGACATCACATGTCACCTTATGAGACTCGGCCCACGCTTGTCCAGATGCGCAACTTCCCGAAGACAACCCAGACGCACAACTCGCCGCAGAAATCCCAGACATAGTGATAGAATGAACAGTGTCGAACAACTCTTAACTTCAGACAATGTCAACGTGAACTGTACGTCCTGTTTGCTGTCTCACTCTGCAGTTTGTGTTCCACTGTTAGACCCAGCTGTCATCTGACACGACTGCCTTTCTTTCGTTTTGTATGAGTGACTCGCACATGGAAAGATACGTGTATTTGCATATGCTGTCATCAGACGACTAAACTGCGGGGATGTTTGCGCTTACAACATTGCGGTGCAGGTAATATTTCGTGGTGTTTGATTACCGCCTTCACACGACTTAGGGATCATCTCAGAACGTCGATGTCCGATATCAGACGAAATTACTTTCGTTTTGGAGAGGGCGTCAGAGGCAGTTTCGTCTGGCGTCGGACATCGATATTAAGCTTCGGACCGATAGTGGTAACATATCAATCATATCAATGTTTAGAAACTTTCGTCTGAGGGAAGGGGTGGGGGACTGATGCAGATGAAAATTATTTCGTCAGATATGGGACATCGATGTTCTGAGACGATCGTGATATATCGCAAATCCAGCGGCCTAGTCCATAAAAAACGTTCATATCAGTTTACTCTGGCACATTTTAAACATGTCTTTCCATTAGGCCAATGTGTTTATATAATAACGGTTGTCGAAATATGTATGTAGATCTAGACAATATATAACAACGAAGGCTTTTACATACTGGATTTGTTCTCCTGCATGTTTACAGACTGTAGCCAATGTTGCACAGGTTGTCTTCGAGGTTTTTGCAAAAAACTCATACACGGTGTTCTTATGTTTCGTTGTCAGACAAACTGTGGCGTACATGTTGGAAACATTAACCCTTGTGCTCCATACCCAGCATTGGGTAAGCAGTATAGACGCGCGTGCCTGTTCGACAGCGTGAGATCACGCTGTTTTGCAATAGTCGAACGGCATGCAGATGTGAAGACAACAGTGTTCAATATTTGTGTTTAAAGTAAAACACATATTAAACTCATGGCATTTATTACACAGTCCCTCGTGGTGTTTTTTTATTATCTCGTATCGTATTCTACTTCTTGCGAGCTTGGCGCTAACGTCACGCAACCCAGGCTGATCACTGTTGATGCAAATGCGTCACACTATTGCATGCAAGGTCAGCCAAGCGAATCGCTTATTCATAGTCTCCCAATCAGTCATCCTTCCTCTGTAGAATACTGACGTGTTATATTGATGTATGTTCTCCCGACTTGATGGCACTAGTTTCGTTTTATTAGTTTCGTTTCGTTGTGAGTCACACAGCGGGAGACATTACGCAGAATCCGGATTATGTAGGTGGGCGACTATAAACTATAATGGTAAAAAGAAATCAGCCTCACCGGTTTGTAAAAGGAACAACACGTGATATATCGCAAATCCAGCGGCATGTTTACTCAAGTGTCATATCACGCAATCGCGAATAACAAATACAGATAATGATCTATGAGCAACAATTGACGCTAAAACGAAACGTTAAAGAACATATATGTTTTGCAATTGCAATTAAACTTGTTTTGCATCATGCGATATTCTGTCCTTAGGACTGCTCAACACGCGTTACACTTCACTCCTTGGCAGACCAATTCAATTGAATACCATCTCGATTTATATAGGAAGCATTCAACCACACAATAATTAGTGCTCGAATACTATTTGCACACTAATATTAACCGTAATATATAGAGAGGTACTCATTCATACTGCTGAGTGAACTGGAGGAACGTGGGATGAATGGACTTATCCAATTCTAAAAAGGGCTGCAATATATTTCGATCTCAGAATGTCGCAACTGAGAGCCCAAAGCTCTAAAAACTTAATTACCGCGCCCTACATACGACATGACCCCGATGTATCGTCGGAATGGGGGGTTTCGGGGCTGAGCCCCGCCCAATATTTAGAGTGCAGCAAAGCCCCTACATTTTTTAAACATTGTTGATGTTTTGGTGAGCGTGATCCGAGTTGCGACTCAAATTTGTAAACAGCCACAATCTCCAACTGTACCACCATCGAACCGCGAAAAATCTCCAACACGACTCCCCTTGAACCGCGAAAAACGTTCAAAACTATCCCCCTTGAACCGCGAAAGACTCTCCAGCTCCCCGCTCCCCGCTCCCCGCTCCCCGCTCCCCGCTCCCCGCTCCCCGCTCCCCGCTCCCCGCACCCCGCTCCCCGCTTCCCTCTCCTCCATACTCACCGTACTCCGACGCCAATATATCACTTTAATTACAAGGAATTACAGGCCTGTTGAACCCAACACTGACTTTAAAAATTGCATCAAGTTCAGTTTTCTCTTGAATGAAGGCGAAGCTTCAGGCACAACTCACCTTGCACCGTCAGTTGATCAAGTCACAGCTGCGAATGCAGCCAAAATTGACTAACTGAATGCGGCATAAAACGATGCATTCTCGAAAGAAATCTGCTACAGTTAAACTTAAAAGTAACTCGACTCATGTAACCGGATTTCGATTGTGTTATTTTGTATTAACGACTAAAAATGTAAAAAGTAAAGGTACATTCTTATATAGCGCAATATCTAGTCCTTAGGACTGCTTAATGCGCTTGCCGGGCTGACCTGTTCAATCGAACACCATCTCAACATCTCTGGGAAGCATTCAGCCGCGCTGCAATTAACGTGCGAAGACTATTTGTACACAAATATCCACCAATCTCTATAGCCATATATTCATTGAAACAGCTCAGTGAACTGGAGCAACGTGGAGTGAACGAACTTGCCCAATGTTCGACACGGCAGCATAGGATTCGAACCCGGGTTCTCTCGATTGAGAGTCCGACGCTCTAGTAACTGTAGCTAACTAGTAGCTAAAACGAAAGTAATACATGTGAAAGATTGCGGCGACACCACTGGGATGATGCGCCGTTGAATATGACATAACCATAAATATAAGCGAGACAAGTTAGCACATTTTCAATGTGTTATCTGTAATCTCTAATCTGTAACAAAGGACATGGCACTGTTTCAGACAGTGCTTAGTTGTCAGCGCTCGACTTTATAATAGTACTA
>CM034538.1:32612603-32617603 GCA_020002185.1 Paraescarpia echinospica | reverse complement strand
ACTTTTACTCAAGTCCGAAATAAATGTACTTCTACCGGCTCTGGTGTGTACCCGCGCGCGCGTGCGCGCGCGTGTCTGTGTGTCTGTGTGTCTGTGTGTGTGAGTGTGAGTGTGTGTGTGTGCGTGTGTGTGTGCGTGTGCGTGTATATATTTACGTGAGTGTTTGTGAGTGTGTACGTGTGTGTATGTGTTTGTTTGTTTGTTTGTGTGTGTGTGTGTGTGTGTGTGTGTGTGTGTGTGTGTGTGTGTGTGTGTGTGTGTGTGTGTGTGTGTGTGTGTGTGTGTGTGTGTGTGTGTGTGTGTGTGTGTGTGTGTGTGCACCATTCAATTATCTCAAGTAGGAGTAGGCCATCTAAAACGCATAGCATATCGCAAATATAATACTGCACGCACACGCACACACGCACGCATATATATATATATATATATATATATTAATGTTGATATATATATATGCATGTATACACTGTATATATATATATATATATAAATATATATATATATATTAATGTGTGCGGTAATGTTAATGAGACAGTCATTTAAAGTTGATAGACATGTCTGTGAACCAGTGGTGAAAGTGTTATACATACACCCGTGTGTCGTCAGCATACAAGTGATGATTTATGTTATTATGATTATTTATTACTCGACTTCGCGCAGTTGTAGCATGGCTGAATGCAAGATATGTGTTCGATTGAACACGTCTGCCATGGAGTGAAGAGAAGCATTCCTAAGGACAGCATATCGCACGATGCAAAGACGTTTAATTGCAATTGCAAAATGTATGTTCTTTTACGTTTCGTTTCAGCGTCAATTATTGCTCATAAATCATTTCTGTATTTGTTATTCGCGATTGCTTGACATCACACTTAAGTAAGCAGGCCGCAGGATTTGCGATGTGTCACGCGTAGGTCCCTTTACAAACCAATGAGGGTGATTTCTTTTTATCATTATAGTTTATAGTCACTCGCCCATACAACCCGGCTTCTGGGTAAGCTGTGTGACTCACGACGAAGCGAACCTAGTAAAACTAAACTAGTGCAATCAAGTCTGGAGCACAAAAATAAATAGAACACGTCAGTAGTCTATCGTGGAATGATTAATGTGGTCGGGAGACTGAGAATAAGCGATCCGCTTGGCTGACCTCGCATTCAGTGGTGTGACGCATGTACAGAATTGTTTGGTTTTGGTTTGGAAATATACAAGCGGACTTTGCATCGTTCATGTTTCCATTATCTTTTGGTGTTGAAGTCTCCAACAGTGATCACGCTGTGTAGCGTCCCGTTAGCGCCATGTGCGCAGAAGGTATAATACGACACGAAGTAAGCCAATGTTGTCTTCACGTCTGTACATAGTGTCTTTGTTGTAGAAATGCGTATTTTAGATCCTAGATACGCCATTGGCTGAATGTAAGCTGACGGTTGTAATTTTATGTTGTTTATACATAATGGCTGCATTTGCTGGTAGCGTGGTTGATTGGGGATGGGAGTGCAATTTTCTAGTAAAAAAAATCCAGCTGCACCATCCTTGAAACCTCTAACAACTGCGTCCCCGTTGATGCTCCCAAAAAGCCTCCAACTGCACCCCACCACTAAAATCTCGAGCGGATATTTTGTTCATTCGGTAGGAACTATTTCGCCTCAGCGGAGAGGGGGTTGCCTGCGCCCCCATCGTACCTAATAATAATGATAATAAACATTATTTATTCACATTAACCTTATAATATGTTTATTTTATCTTTCCAAGGGTCGTGAGTATCCAGCCCCGCCTGACCTGTAATGATGACGCCACATTTTGATTTACCACAACTACCTTACTTGCATGTGGTTCGGGTGGGGAAGGGTTGTGCATTTTCGTGTGTATTTTATTGGTAGGGGTTGGAGATAAGATTATCCCCCAATATTGGTCAATGCAATTAGAAAGGTTCTTAGGAGAGCCTGAAGGTGGGTTTCGTTGGCAAGCCTCGGGGGGAGCGGGTGCAAATCGAGGTTTTCTGAACGTCGCAGCAAAAAATCTTCAACAGCACCCCCCTGTCTTCCGATGTCATCAGTGGAGCCGACAGCGGAGAGTGGAATGTTTCAGCCCCTCCAATATTAGTTTAGTTCTGACGCCTATGCTTGTGGATTTGGTTTTGCGTCAGTTTATCCTTTCACTACAATCGGCTGAATAAATACTTAGTCCTTCAGTTCGACTTCACGAAAATTACACGTTTATAGGTTTCGTTAAGTAATTGCAATGTGGTCAACTGTTACCAAGTAAAAGCTGGTATGCTTTGGACTGCTCTGTGAAGCGTAGTACTCAGTTCTCGAGATTGGGCACTCATCCATAACAATATCATTTTAATTTTAATACGTATGTCAGACGAACAAATTAATATGTTCTATTCGTCAGTACGACACTAATTTCTTTCACTTTCGTTTCAGCGTTCTGAAACCAGGAGATACTATCGGAGTCAAGGGGACCGCCATCAGCATCTCGGAATTTACCTCGGAAACGAGGAGGTGGTTGATTACACAAACAATTCGACCGTACGAAGAATCAAGCTGATAGTGTTCACAGACAACAATACCGGCAAATTGTGTCGTATCCGCTACATTAAGGCGCCGACTACCTTCAGGCCTAAGGTCATCATGGAAAAAGCCTTGTGCAAGTTTAAGAATCAAGATTTTGGATCGTATGATATAATTACGAACAATTGCGAGCACTTCGTTACCTTCTGCGCCTTTGGGAAGCGGTTCTCGTTTCAAATTGCCAAAACTGTGAAAGCAACCACTTCGAGTTGCGTTAGTATGTGATGAGGCTGGGAATAGAGACCAATGTGTAGGCAAAAACCGTGTGTGCATACGTGCATACGGACGTAAAGAACAGTGCCCATCATTTCAGGTACACTACATTGTACTCGAGTACAGCAAACTGGAGCTGACACAGTATGCAAACGCTCAAGCATGAATGAAAATCGTCATCGTGAATTTCTCAACAGAATAAAACACTGGTGCTCCGAAATGCAAACAAAAATAAGACAACACCAACGTGCATATCACCGAACATTTTGCGTAAAAGAACAATAACACTGCGCGGATGGCCAGGCAACTCAAAAAACTATGAGCTCGGACTAACGTGGATACGAAAGGGCTGGATCAAACGTTTAGTGACACTTTTCAACAGATATTTGAAAGAAAAGACAGAATACAAGACAGTATACTGGCGTAATGATTGTACTATGGGTGTTTTAAAACAGAAAACTCACAGTGGAACCAAATGTTGTCTACGAATCATGCAGGGTTACTGTCTACATAACACTGATTACTAAACCAAGTAGAATACGTGTATTAAGCGCTACACTAGTTGGTAACATATTCACTAGCTATTAAATTTATGACGCTTGAAGTGTTTTTTTGACAACATATGTTAATTATCTTCTGTCAATATTCGCACTGAGTAGATATACTGTTGATAAAAGGTTTTAAATATATATAATGTGTCTAAATAATGTCCTTATTTTAACGTGTTGTAATAATATCTATCATACTGTAGTCGTGATTGGAAACTACACCAGTTTGGTGGGATGTGTTTATTTTTCAAAAGGACACTAGTTATCTGGGTAATTTCGATTTTGATTCTTTAAGATATGCTGAGAGCAGCAACGTCTTTACGTGAACACTAGCCTTTCGTAATATTTGTTGTAAATGTTTTCATTTGTCCCTCCACTTTCCGGCATCCCAGACACGCCACTGGTTGAACGTTAGCTTGTTATTACTATACCATAACATGGCGTAATAGGTAATAGTCATTGTCATGGTTTGAATAAAAAACATGGAAAGTAAGCAGTTGAAAGTCACCAAACAGGGCTTGTGTGTTTATCAGCTAACAATGTTTATAGAGAAATTACGCGTAATTTATTTTATAGACGAACATACACACACACACGCATGCGCGCACACACACACACGCACACATACACTTATACCAACACACACAAATACATACACACACGCACACACACACGCACACACTCACGCACGCACGCACGCACACACGCTCTCCCTCTTTATATATATATATATATATATATATATATCTCTCTCTCTCTCACCCCCCCTCTCTCTCTCTCTCTCTCTTGCTCTCTCACAAGCACGCTTACGTACCCATTCTCTCTGTTACACACATGCACATACACATGCACATATACGCACACACACACACACACACACACACACACACACACACACACACACACACACACACACACACACACACTATAATCATTGGTATTTATTAATATTTTCACCCAATGATTGACGTAGAGCAACCAGTAACGTTGGGACCTCAGTTGGTTCGTTATTATAGTTACACATTAGCGATGCACACATTATGCTTATTACATTATACTGAGAGATGTTACGTCGCATAACAATTATTAATTTCAAACGCAAAAAGGTCATAATCGATTACATATTCGTGTGGTTTAAAAATATCAGCATTCTGGTTTACTCAGGGGTAAATCAACAAAGTAAATTCGGAATGTCTTGTTCGTTGAGTTTAAGTATAAAAGCAATTCGGCTGTAACCTTTGTATTTTATTTAGTTATCTCAGCTCGGATATATATATTATTATTAATAATAATAAGGTAACTTCTTTTGCGCCTAAATCCTCGGAATTGTGTATTTATATTCAAACTTACCTTCTCCAAGGTTTCAGTACACACACAAAGAACCATTTAATTCCAAAGTACAGCGTCTGCCGAATTAGGCATGTTATACATATCAAACTCATTTTAAAATACACTTACAATGTACTTTGAAAGTATGTCGTTCTGCACTGTGTCAGTGTTCTGCACTGTGTCAGTGTTCTGCACTGTGTCAGTGTTCTGCACTGTGTCAGTGTTCTGCACTGTGTCAGTGTTCTGCACTGTGTCAGTGTTCTGCACTGTGTCAGTGTTCTGCACTGTGTCAGTGTTCTGCACTGTGTCAGTGTTCTGCAGCACGATTATCGTGTACACT